>VXAU01001443.1:221310-269026 GCA_013399695.1 Formicarius rufipectus | reverse complement strand
GGCAGAGAGGGGCAGAGAGGCAGAGAGGGGCAGAGAGGCAGAGAGGGGCAGAGAGGCAGAGAGGGGCAGAGAGGGGCAGAGTGCACAGTTGCTTCCATCTGGGTTTGCTACAGACTCTGGGAGGGCCAATGCCATTTGCAGGGAGTTCCTAACCCCTGATCCCCAATGCATTTGGACAAAGGATGATGGGAGAGTCTCTAATAAGTTTTAAATAATGGAATTCAGTAATTCTACAGAACCTGCTTTTTACTTACCCATCGGAAATCCTTCCCATCAAATTTACTGGCACTCGTAAATAGTACAGTCCTGGCTGGCATATTAATTCCCATAGCAAAAGTCTCTGTTGCAAACAAGGCCTAAATAAAGATAATGAAGTTAAGCAAGCAAGAAAAGAGGCTCTCAAGCAAACATGAAAATAGTCAGAGACCACTACACAAAATGTCTCCAGATTTCAATATAGATGTACAGTCAACATAGGGGACACAGGCATATTCACTATTTAAAACCCGGACAAAACCACTCTTTCTTCCCTTACTTCTGGGAAACATGAAAACTAGCTAGATGGGATTAGTTAAACTCCAAAAGAAAACATAAGAGGGTGAAAGTGACATTAATTAATAATAACATTTAATTTCAATATTCAAAGTTTGCAAGAAGAAAATAGGAGCTAGCTACCCAAATGCCGGCCCCCTCCCCCCCCCCTTTCATCCAAGGGTACATTTTTCTTTAAGTATGTCGCTTAGGACAATCAACAGCTTGGTAAATGCCCACAGTCATGTACAGGAACAAAGTATAACATATAATAGTTGAAGAAGATGTTCCAAGCTAGACATTTTAAATTCATACACTTTCAAATAAAATCTGGTACACTTAATGATACAGCTGCAATTGTATAGATTTCCACTGCAATATTAACGTACATCCTGAGCTAAGATACACTTTTTGGATTTTCAAAATTACCAACTACATATTCAGAACAGAAAACAAACTAAATATGGACATGTAAAATACCTTTATTAGGCCTTCAGAGAAAAGAATTTCTATGGTTTCTTTTAAGATAGGGAGCAAGCCACCATGATGGATACCAATTCCTCGTTTCAGAAGAGGAAGTACGTGCTCAACCTGGAAAGAAACATACAAAAGACCAACAAATTTCAGTATTGTTACAAAAAAATTAAACTTGTATGGAAAACCTCACCACTGCCCTTACTGTTCAAGTCATTCACTATTTACTAATTTAAAATAACTACCTCTTCAATATTACATTCCAATTAGAACTAGCAAAAATATGAAGGATAAAGCCAGACGCCAACCTTTTTGGTAAACTAGACTCAAACTGGGCTAGGCACTGTGAGGGTATGCCCTAAATGACATATTTACACACACAGTTAGTCCTTAAATTAGCTTCTATTTAAAAAAAAGGCCTCATTTAAAATCATTTTTTGAAATCATGATTCTAGTATGTATGAGGCACTTTGTTTCAATTTTGCAATGTTTCAAAGTTGGTGCAAATCACTCACTGGGATGTGCTGTAAAACAAAGTCAACACCTACGAGAGCCACACAGGAAATTCTGGCTGCAAATGACCAAAATAAACTCCTAAATTCTAAAAAAAATTATACTTCAAACAAATACCTACATAAACATAGCTTTCTCTTAGTTTTTTTGCTTGACATCAAGGGTTCTCACTAACAATCTATTAACACTTGGTTTTCACTCCAAACCTAATTCTGAGTATACACAGACATCAAAACATACCTGGGATATGATGCCACTCTTTTAAGCATACCATAAAAACCAGCTCATATCACCTTATAGACTGAATCCTATTTTTTGTTTGGTTGGTTTTGTTTTGTTTTTAAAACATGTACATGAGACAGGTATGTGGAATACAAATCTAGTAGGCATCGTCAAAAATTAAATGTCTGATTTTTTGCAAGGAGAAATGGCCATGCTCATAGTAAGGATCACAACAATAGGACATGATGGACACATATTAGTAGAAGAGGGGGTAGAACAAAATCTACAGTTTTATTTTGTGTTGCTGTCCATTTAGAAGCTTGTATTTTTCTACTGTAAAGATGTGAAAATGTCACTATACTTAGTCATTACAAAACAAATTAGATTGCAGTGGCATTAACACAACTTTCAGAAAGCTACAGCCTCCAGCAACTGGTCAGTGCATGCTGCACTCTCACTTGAGCTATTTTCAGACAGTTTAAGCTCAGGTCTATCTCTTTTTAAGCTCTTATGTTTACTTAAAAACATAACTAGAAAAAAGTAAAACAAGGGGCAGGAACTCCATTGTTAATTCTGGCCTATGTCATCTTCTGGAATCACAACTGGAAGGAAACCTAATCACCTATTTCATAATGACAAGGAGGAATGAAAGAGATACTAAAACCTGGGGAGACAAATGAGATCATCCAGTTTTGTAATTTCTGTATTCTCTACAAAAGATCCACAGACTGAAAAGTTGCAGGAAACAGGAGAGCAGCAATTCACCCCTGTTCAAAAGAATCCTATTCAATCTCCACTCACCTGAGGAAGCTTTTTGTCTTCATCTGACAGACAATCAATTGCATTATTGAACACTTCTTCAACCATCTTTTTTTCTTCATCTAAGGACACAATTTTTAAGTTATTACAAAATGTAGACAGTTCATACCATATGTAAATAAAGGGCTACCATATTATAATATTTACAAAAGTTTACAATAAAAATAGCATGGAAGACTATTAAGACTACACAAAACCTACCACACTAGATCAAACAATTAACACTCCAATGAGCCTAGAAGAGCCTAAGAGTAACCAGAAGCAGATGATCAGGAAGAATGAAAATACAATAAACCTGTCAGAATAAATCACACTTCAGCTACTTCCAAAATTCAGAATTATGTGTTTTCTGTACTACCTATATCATAAACTTCCCTGTTTCTCTTCAATCTACCAGTCTCTGACTGTATTGACCCAGAAACTCCTTCCTCTTAATTCAAAGTTTACATCCCTCCTACTACATAGTACAAATACCGAGAATATACATTCAAAGGTCTGACTCTGAAGAAAATATGAAAATGCATCTCTGCACTTACACACATTTTTAAGTTTTCTGACAGAAACACCTGCATTATTCTGCAACACGGAACCAGAACAAGCAAAGATTGGACCAAGTAAGCAAGAACCCTGAAGAGTTCACAGATGTGAAACAATACATTGATTTACAACAAATTCCTCATTTTTGCTACAACTCTTTAGACTTTGGAGAAGCAATGAAATTAAATTAAACTTGTTTGTCAGCTTGGTCTTAGTCCACAACGAAAAAAAATCTTGTTTACATTCTGGTTTTCACTTTGAGGACAATGGGGAAGAAGGAAAGAAAGAAAACTGGATTGCATAGTTGAGAAACAACAGTCTAGTAGATTGATATACAGTTATCTGGACTTGGAGAAAATACTCATTTTTCTGACATGAAAACATAACATGAAAATTTTGGCAAATACTTTTGCTATGATCAGTCTTCCCTCATTACAGACAGAATTTTCTAGGAAATCTTCTGCTACTATTACAAGAAACAGGTTACTAGAGAGAGAAATGGACTTTAAAATTCACTACCTGTTCAACACCGTGATGACCAAATATTCTCTGTGCACCAATAGTTTTCTAAGTGAAAATAGCCTGTTGTACTGGCATAGTAAACAAAAAGCCATATGGATTTATTTGTTTTTGCACAGAGAGTTCCAAAGGAAAAGTAAGATTTCACAACAGAATACATATGTGAATAAAATTGCATTTATCTGTACCTGTATTGAAATCTAACTTTGTCATCTGAAGTGCATAGGCTTCACAGTCTTTCTTACTGAAGCTGAAAATAATCACAGGTTGGAAATTCCTTTCCATGATCATTTTCACAATCTTAAAAACATTTGAAGGACCTGCAGAGACATTAATTTCAATCAAATTTTGCACAAAAAAAATAGTGAGTAATCGAGATACAAGCATAACTTGCATACAACTTTGTAGTATTATCCTCAGAACAGGATACAAACTCACCTTTAGTTCCTCCTTTCCTGCCTTTCTGGTCCCCTTTTGCTAAGTCTCCTGCATCTCTAAGTACTTGCATTGCTGTATTAAAATTATCTTCTCGGAAATCTCCCTAGATGTAAAACACAATCTTTGTTAGTACTTACTTTTTACACAGTCCCCTTCAAAATACTTAGTGCTTTGCACAGCCAGTAGCATGACCCCATGTACACAGGCAGAACAAAAACCATACATAAGCTGGCAAGACAGTTGACTAGGTCAGTGCCAAAGCTCAGAACTACACTGGTGTTTCTGAAGTTACTGCTCATTGCTCCAACCACCACACCATCAATCACACCAGACCTGCTGGACTGACATGATACCAAAATTGAACTTTAAGAATACCCACATAAAACTACACTGCCTGAAGAAGATCTAACTTCAAGTGCAGCACTGCTGTTTATGGCATTACCTACTGGTGAGCAAGCTGAGGATGAATTTTTAAACACGTTGTTAGTTCAAAATCACCTAAATGAACAGAAGAATTTTGTCCCCCTCAACCAAAGTAAAATCTACACGCCAGTACGTTTTCTTTCAAGCGAGAAACAGCACAAGGTACATCAACTGCTTTGCAGATTCACAGAAAGCAGCATGCACTTTTGAAAATAAAGCAAGGATATTGGAACTTGTGCAGGTTTTCAGACTAAGCAGTCAGAAGCAGCTTCCAAGATAGAGCTCTCAGTGATAATTATGGAATCTTGCAAGACAACCTTGGTTAACAGTGAACTGAGAGAAGATCATGCTAATATTCTGTGGAATGATACAAATGAATGGTTCTATTAATATAGATAGATAAGCACTATGTGAACTCACAAAAAAACACAAAATATATCTTGATACTTAGTTGTAAGTTATAATACATAATATATATAATATTTAAGTTATTACCTAGCTATAGCTGTATGTTGTTAGATAGTTTTGATGGAGTGTGTTAGTTTTAGAAATACGTGCAAGTATGTTNTCAGAAGCAGCTTCCAAGATAGAGCTCTCAGTGATAATTATGGAATCTTGCAAGACAACCTTGGTTAACAGTGAACTGAGAGAAGATCATGCTAATATTCTGTGGAATGATACAAATGAATGGTTCTATTAATATAGATAGATAAGCACTATGTGAACTCACAAAAAAACACAAAATATATCTTGATACTTAGTTGTAAGTTATAATACATAATATATATAATATTTAAGTTATTACCTAGCTATAGCTGTATGTTGTTAGATAGTTTTGATGGAGTGTGTTAGTTTTAGAAATACGTGCAAGTATGTTTTAATATAGTCCTTTCTTGTACTCTTGAAATCCCAATGCAGGGGAACATAAAGATGCAGAAATGTAAATATTCAGTGCCTTTTCTGCCATTCCTGAATAGAACTGTAACTTTAGACAATGAGGAAAAAACTCTTGTTTCTGTTTTTGATGTAGTCAGGTTGTCTTACTAACAGCTAAGGCTTATTAAGCCTCTTACTAAGACACTTAAAACTGTGCCTGTGCAAAAAGTTGTCAGCTACAGATGTGGGCACTTGAAGACATGCCAGGGAAGTATTACTCAGCTGACTGTGTGACATTAGAGATGTGACGTTAGTGATGTTTCTCATATGAGACTCCAAAAATCTAAGAGCAACTTAGTGATTGTCATTACTCATAATTTAAAAAAAACCATCCTTTATACAGCTTGCTCAAGTTTTGCAAGAGAGTGAGGAAAACAATCTTTCAAACAAACGGAATATTCCCTACATTTTCATCAACAACCAGATGGAGTCCATCTCCTCCTGCTGGGAATATATAATGCTGCAGTGGAGTGGGTCGATAGTCAGTGTAAATCACATGGCAAGGCTATAAAGAGAGAACAGAATTCACATAAACATTTTATGTTTGTAATTGCACTGTAAAATCACACGCTTGAGGGAAAGTACTGTATATTACTACTAAAATACAACTTTCTAAAGGCCAGAAAGTAAGGCCCTCTGAAACTAAGAAAACAAATTTTCTTTCCTGAATATGTGTTTTGTACTAATTACATTGTTTAAGAAAATAGAAGCTTGCAAATGCTTTAGAACACAAGTTGGCTACAAGGATTCTCTCTCATGAACACAAAAAGTAAAGACATGCAATATTTCCTTCTGCACTATCAGACAGACCACAGTATTAACACCTTCTAAAATCAGAGAAAAAAATTAGCCAGGAGTAATCTATACTGTCATCTCTAAGAAATAACATGACTAAAAATATGTTCAAAGGTGCACGTGTTACCGGCCAAACAGTTTTATGTCACAAGACAACAAAGATGGAGGTGTAGCACACCAGAAACACAACCTGTTTGTGAAGATGGCAGATCCATTCAGCAAACTGACGGGCATTTGGAATAGTTGCAGAAAGGAACACATAATGTACGTTGTCAGGGAGCAAAATAATCGTCTCTTCCCAAACCACACCACGTTCTGAAAATGGAAATCACATGGGAAATTTATGTAACCAAGGCATATTTTTTATCCCTGAAGCCAAAGAGGAGTAAGTTTAAAATAAAACAAAAAATAGAATGTATCTCCCCTATATAACTGGGATGTATCAAATGCCCTCAAAGTTGCTTTTGCCTTGGCCAAGAAAATACAAACTGCAACACATAATGATTACATGCATTCAGTAGAAAACAGGTTCTTAATGATTTATACACAAGATTTTATACACTTAATGACTTACACACTTAATATCAGACTTATTGACTTACACACGATATTTTATACACTTACATTTTAAAAGAGAAATAATGAGACTCAATTCTTCAAAAGAAAAAGAAATTTTAGTTGGAAAACAAAATCAGTCCATGCAGCATACCTGAGTCTCTCATGTAGTGAATTTCATCAAAAATAACCCATGCAACTTCCCGCATAACCTCGGAACCTCTGTAAAGCATACTTCTCAAAATCTAAAAAAGGAAAAAAAAAAAAAATTGAGTTCCATCACATGAAATAACAACAGCCACATGTTAAATAGATGTCACTAAAAAACTGATAAAATTTTTGGTTCACATTTACATGGCAGTATGAAATTCTATTCAGCACAGAACATAAAAACATTCTAGATGCTATTTTAGATAGGTTCTGAGATGCTTTCCAAGTTGATTTCCATCTAACAGATCTCATTACAAGCAAAGAAATGGTATCCCTGTAAAAAATAGAAAAGGAACATGAAAGAATAAAATATTAAATTTTCGCAGCATAATTGTCAGCATAATTGCTACAAGGTCTACAGATTTACTTCTGCCAAGCCTTCTTTTTCACTCATCCTAGCAGATAACCTCCCGGTGATTAAGAGAAAAACCTCTGTCAGAAATAAAGTCATCTTGTCTCTGTACCTCAGTCTTTCCCAACCAAAGTTTTGTCTGCTCCTCTGAGGTAAAGACAAAAGGGAAGTAAGTTCCAATTCATGGCTGGACAGATTTATACAACAGAAACATGACAAAACTCTGCCAACAGTATGGTTACCAAAGGTGAGAAGCTGCATATTCTTGGAGTTCTCACACCTAGTGTGAACCACTCAACTATACCTCAGTAATTTTGCTATTCCCATTTTTTCTCTGTAAAACAAAATACTGACATCACAGGATTCAGTAACTCTGACAGTCAGCATTTCACATCTACCCAAAGAAAACTGTGTCTTGAGCCCTTGGGAAACTAACTTCTGACTCGCTGCACATTAGAATTGAAGTTACTGACAGTTCAAAAGCATGTATTCATAGCGATTTACCTAACCTTTTTAGTAACTCCAAGTTAAAACATTCAAAGCAGTCATAATGAACTTTAGAACATTTTTTACCCTAACTGGGAAACTTTAATGTTTTAATACCAGAACTTCTCAATCAAAAAAAGGTAGAAGAAAACATAAAGATCAAGAATTAATGTCTGATCTTACCTCGGTTGTCATTACCAAACAAGAAGCTGTAGGATTAATAGTAACATCCCCAGTCATCAAACCAACATCCTGAAATTCTTCATACATTTCACGGTACTTCTGATTACTCAAAGCTTTAATTGGACTTGTAAATATCACACGCTGTTTCTCCCTCAAAGCTAGGGCAATTGCATACCTGTATTCAAACATTGTAAATATTAGTTACCAGGAACACACTCAGGGCACACTACTTTGCTACAATTTTCTGGTTAAAAGCAAGAAAAATTATGCAATTCAGAACACCAGTAGAATGATAAGCAGCATTTGAACCCATCCTCTAATATATCCAGCATTTTATATTTAGACTATTAAGTTCAGTGCAATCTTAATTACGTATACCTCTTTGGAGAACAAAAAATCTTTGACACCGAGTTAACTAATTTTTATGGACACCAGAGCATGTCTAGTTTAATTACAAACTGTCACTGTCTCACAACAAAATTAATATTTAAGCCCACGCTCTAATGTATCTTCATATACATTTCACTTTTTACTTCAGGTCAGCAAAACCACTCCATTGTCTGACCAAACCCAAAAAGAAAATACACACTAGCTTCTAAAAATTTCTTGCCCAACAAACACTAAGCTGCACACTAAATTAAACCAGTGATTTTGACAAAGCAAAAGTCCTCATTAGTTATAGTCAGCGGCTAGAAAACAAAGGGGGTTTTATAGATTTATGCAAATCTGTACTGAAGAAACTTTCTTTCCAATCCACAGAATCCAAACAGGTTGTTTAAAACCAGAAGTTTTATTTAAAAATAGTAGTTAAGCTAAAACATAAATTAAGCCTATTACAATCTAATAAAGAGAATGAAAAATAGAATTTTTATATTCAAGAGCGGTCAATTTAATTCTAACACTAATGGAATGAACCTTATGTTAAAAAACTGGGACACAATAGCTACTCGTGGTACAACAAAATGACACAACAAATATCACATCTTTCTTTTATTAGAGCTTGTTAGAAAATTACTTACTCAGCACAAACAGTTTTACCAGCTGATGTATGAGCTGACACTAACACAGACTGGTTGTTATCTACACAAAGAATAGCTTCCCTCTGAAACGCATCAAGAATAAATGGATATTCCTAGAAAGAAAAAAAAGGCAAAAACCTAATTTTAAGACAGTTATATCTAATTAATTTTCTGACTGATCTGGTGTACAGATTAGAGGAAGAAATCCTGCAGATGTTTGTGATTTCAGCTGCTCTTAATCCAGTATTCTACAATGACTACGTATTTAAATATTTTTATCTAACACCACATCTAAGATCTTTGATTATGTCTCCCTGTCATAGCAAATTAAATTCTTGCCTCAATTACTGAATTTTCTCTACTTCACTAATTTAGGAAGAGAAATTACAGCAATACCATCATCTGATGTTGCAGAAAGAAATGACATCACAAAAGCCTATCCACCCCATCCAGTCACATAATTTCCTCTACCAAATTTTAAATACAGAAACATCTTCCTTGTGACATCTTTTCCAGACCTTACTTACAAAGAATATATTTTTTCACTCTACTCTCATCTACTATTTAAAACATGTTCAAAAAGAAATGTATTCTATCACATACTTTTGCAGCTTTTCCAGTTCTTGGCTTCAGACCTGTGAATTCTTCATCCGCTGGAAGTGCAACCTGTAATATACATTCAAAATAAAAACAGTTGCAGAATTCCGTGTCCACTGAAGGGACATGTCTGTCAATGTCAAGTGTATGAAAACTAATTTGAATTTCTATTACCCCGTTTTTATGAGCTCATGTGTCAAGGGTTCCTTCCTCCCTCTCAGTTTTCCAATCAATCCCTTTATTCTCCTGTCAAAATAATGCTCTTTCTCTCACTTTGCTGGTATCCCTGTTGTCTTGTGTGAAATATTACTGCTTCACATACCTGGGAACATTAGCTCTTTGTGCCAAGACACAATCATGGCTTCTGGCCAGTGGATGTTAGAAGCAATTACTCAGTTCACAATAATACTCCCTTTCAAAGGGAAGTTTTTTAAACATGTAACTTTCCTGTTTCTGGCCAACATCTCACATTTATTCATTCTTAATACTTAAGCTCCCTTCAGTTACTAAGTCAAGCCAAACTTCTATCGGACATCTCAAAACAGTAATTGTAGAGACACATGGGCATTAATACTTCCCATTTTTCACATCTGGATTTGCATTTATGCCTATCAAAGTAATTTAGAACAGATAATTTTAACCAAAAATTTTTTTTTGCTTTTTACCAGTAAGTGATTTTCAACATTCGTCAGCTTTACAAGAAAACCTTTCATTCTTGAACAAGAATAGCAGACTATTTCAATGCACTACTGCATACATAGACCTCACTATGAACGCAGTCCTATTTTGCAGCCAGTAGGTTTTTCTCAACAACAGTGCTCAGAACATTCTTGGTACCTTTCAAATATGAAAACCTATCTAGATTATAATCAAGTCCTTCACAACCACTCAATTTTATTTCAAGTATGATTCAAACTGCTCCTACTAAGACATTCTACTAATTTTCCAAGTGCATTGAGCATTCTATACTCAATGTCAGACACACACTTCAAACTCTTTACAAGCATAAATATAAAAAAATACTATCTCTACTGAAGGTAAAAAGGCTTTACAGAGAGATCTGGAGAGGCTGGGTTGGTCGGCTGAGGCCACTGGTATAAGGTTCAACATGGCCAAGTGACAGGTCCTGCCCTTGTGTCACAACAATCCCAGGCAGTGCTACAGACACCCCCAGCTTTCTCCTCCAAGGTAACAAGTGACAGGACAACAGGAAATGGCCTCAAGCTGTGCCAGGGAAGACCAGACATACAAAGGATATCAGAAATTAGAAAAAAAATTCTCACAGAAAGGGTTGTTAAGCAATGGAACAGGCTGCCCAAGGAAGTGTCTCAGTCACCATTCCCAGGGGTGAGACATGTAGGTATGACCCCGGGGGACCTGGTTTAGTGGTGGAATTGGCAAGGTTGGGCTAATGGCTGGACTTTGATGATTTTAAAGGTCTTTTCCAACCCAAATGATTCTGCAATTCTATAATAATTACAAGCAAAATAAACAATACTATTAACCTGACAATAACACATACAATTATGACACAAGCCTATATTTTTCATGAGCACTTTCACTACACTCACCTCATGTGTACAACCTTCAACAGTTTCCACAGCTTGCACCTTTACATGAGGCATCAAGTCTGCCAGACTAAAAATACATGAGTTAGGACTGCCAAAAAGTATGCAAAAATTTTGTATTCTTTTTAAATATGAACATGTTGAATTTCACACCTAACCGCAACATTAAAGAAAAGACACACAATCTTGGCACGGACAGTTGGCAGAGACTACTCCTAAGGCTAATACCTGGAAGTTAAAATTTTGCTGCTATATTTATCTGCTTTTGCAGCTGCTTAAAAGCTTTCACTACAAAGCAGAATTTGGATCGCATTTGTCTCCATAAAGCCTTAAGATTAAAAGGGGACTTTTCCCCAATCTATAACAAAGCAAGACTCAAGATGTCTAGTCCTGATGCCAGTCATGACACTGAGTAATATGATCCTGGAGCATCCCAAGCAACTGCCTGAACACAAGTGCCATTTATGCTCAAATTTAAATGCCTGTCTGTAATTCCAAACATTTGCTGCAGCTATCACCTTACATGCCTCAAAGTCCTATTTTTCTCCCACTTGCCAAGATAATCTTCCTGTGTCCCAAGTCAACTGTGTCTCTCAGTGGTGTGGTGCACAAAAAGTCAAGCCTGCCTCCTTCCAAGTACTGGGCTGCTCATCCCTTGCTGTGTGTGAAATCAACCCAAGGGCTTTGACCTATAACCCCTAATTCACATGAGTAACCACAAGTACAGGAACACTTTGCCTTGCAGAGATTTATGGGGCAGCACTATTATTTTAAATACACCCAGTGCCCATCACTGCTGATGCTGCACTAGCAGCATATTCTCACTTAAAACGGACAATGGAAATGCAAATTTTCAGGACAATTCACCTTTACATGAAAACACCACAAGCCTGCTTTTCATTGACTGTTCACAGATGATGATAGCTAAAAAGTATGGCTTACTAGGACTACCTTACACATTAAGTCAGGCACTTACTTAGCATCTTCTGGTACCACATCTTCCAATTTTGGCTTCTTTCCCGACACAATATCTTCGGTATAATCAACTTCAGACTCCCTTTTTAGCTTCCCTGTTGCTGGCACTGAAGGTTTTTCTTCTGGTACTTTTCTGCATCATAAACAGACAAGAAGTTTAAACTCTGCATCTTTATTTATTTTTCAGGAAAGAAACCTAGTGCCCCAAAAGTGACTGTAATCATACTGGATTCGGGGAACTCTGCCCACAATAAATGCTGTGGGATTTCAAAGCCCTTCCCAGATAAGCTGCCCACCAGGTCGCAAAACTTCCCAATTATCCAGTGAGGTGGTTACAACTTTAGGGCTAGGCATTCTGGGAAAGCAGGTCACAGAATCACAAAATGGCTCAGGCTGGAAGGGAGGACAATGGTTCACCTGGTCTAACTCAAGCAAGATCATCCTAGAGCATGTTGCACAGGATTGCATCCAGAAGGTTCGTGAATATATCCAGTGAGGAAGACTCCACCACCTCTCTGGATAACCTGTTCCCGTGCAGGGTCACCCGCACAGTGAAGTTCTTCCTCGAGTTCAGGTGGAACCTCCCGTGCCACAGTTTCTGCCCGTTACCGTCTCTTGCCCTACTGCTTGCCACCACCAAGAAAAGCCTGGCTCCATCCACTTGGCAACGCCCCCTTCAGACACTTGGAGATACCACGTCCCTTCGGGCTGCACCGACTCCCCAGTCCCGGGCGTCTTCACCAGCTCACACGCGCCGGCACAAACCGGGCACAGCGCTACGGCCCGAGCCAGCCCTCGCCGACACAGCCCTGCCGGCCCCGCTCCGTGCCCTTACCCCGCTCTCCTGGCGCCCTCGGCGGCGCCCGCTTTGCTCTTCTTGGCGCCGGAGGCGGCGGCCGCGTCCTCCTCGAACACGCTGAAGAGCTCGTCGCCGAACGCCTCCGCCATCTTGGCGCCGCGTGCGCGGGCCCTTCCGGCGGCGGAGCGCCGAGTGAGGGCGGGTCCAGCAAGCGCAGAGGCGCGGCTCGGGCCCAGGTGCGGTCCCGGTCCGGCTCCGGGTCACGATCGCAGTCCCGCTCTCAGTCCCGATCCCGGTTCCGATCTCAGTCGCGGTCCCGGTCTCGGTCCCGATCCCGCTGTCGGTCCCGCCGGACGTGCTCGGGTCCTGTGCTCCCGCCCGCCGTGCAACACGCCGAGAGAAAGAGTGCCAGGAGTAGGAGGAGGCGGAAGAGGAAGCGGGAGGAGGAGCAGTGGAAGGAAGAGGAATAGGAGGAAGGGGAGAAAGGGGAAGAGGAAGGAGAGGAGTGAGAAGGGGAGGGATGAGAGAGGAGGAGGCGGAGTGAGGAGGAGGCGGAGCGATGAGGAGCGATGAGGAGTGAGGAGGCGGAGCGATGAGGAGTTAGGGGGCAAAGTGATGAGGAGTTAGGAGGCGGAGCGATGAGCGATGAGGAGCGATAAGGCGGAGCGATGAGGAGGCGGAGGCGGAGCGNCCGGAACCCCCTGGGCGCGTCGCCACACCGCGGGCCCCAACCAGGGACACCCGCCTCAAGCAAGGTGGGACCGGAGTGCGGGACGCGGGGAGCGGAGGGACCGGCACAGGACCTGCCCGAGGGCTGGTGTTTTCCAGCGCCGGGACAGCCGGCTGGAGGCGCCCCGCCACGGGGCTGGCCACGCCTTGCTTCAGCCCTGCGGGCACGGCGGGGTGGTCCAGAGAGGTGGTTCGGCCCGGGTACGGCCACACCTCGGGGGCTGTGGCCAGTGCTGGGCCCTTCCTCCGCACAGGAGAGGCAAGGAGCTACTGGAGAGGGTGTAGTGGAAGCCACAAAGGCGATGAGGGTTCTGGAGCTCTTGTGAAGGGAGACTGTGGGAGCTGGGCCTGTTTAGTCTAGAGAAGACTGAGAGAATACTTATACATTTAAATGCCTCATCGGTGGGTGTTAAGAGGATGATGCTCAGTGACAGGGCAAGGAGCAATGGCCACAAATTGAAACACAACAAGTGTTAGAACTTCTTTACATTGAGGGTGGCAGAGCACTGGAACAGGCTGTCCAGGATGGTCACGGAGACCCTCTGGAGACATTCCAACCCCCCCTGGGCTCATTCCTATGTCATCTGCTCTAGGGGACTCTGTCTTAGCAGGGAAATTAAATGATATGCAGAGGTCCCTTCCAAACATAACTATTCTGTGATTCTGTTTTCGAGGGTGTCTCCAAGCTGATGAGCCTTGTTGGCATTGATGTGTTGATTACAAAAAGTCTTGTTACTGGATAAGCAACAGTTCCTGTGTTTGGGTGATACGTTTTCCAGACCTTCTTATGTATATTGTCAAAACCAATCCAGGTTTATTTTGGGTTTTTTTGTGTCTTGAGCAGTTAGAAAGCTGGAGGCACTTTAACACTGTTGGATGACCTGAAGGATGGCTATTCTGAGTGCAGTCTGGAAAACTCATATTCCGCAACACTGTGAGAGGCCTTTTTTCTGTAAAGTAACTTTACTAGAAGGAGGTCAGATATTATGTAACGTCAGAACAGACTGTGTTGAAGACCATGGGCAAACCATACAACGACCGGGGCATCTGAAATGCCAACTTTTTACAAAAGTCTTGCAATCCATTAATATAAGTATCCTGAACCTATTCGTGTACTCTGTTTTTACACATCTGGGGTCTGCTAAACGTATTTCTTGTATCCACTACTCCTCCAATGGCTATGGTACTCTGTCCTTTTCAGAAAATGTCCTGCTTCTGGCCCACGTTGTTTACTGTGGTGAAAAGTCAGTCAGTGTGAGTGAGAAGTTGGTATACTCTGAACTCTGTGTGGTTGCAGGCTACTAGTCAGTGCCAGTGAGTAACTCACGTGTGCTGGCAGCTGTTTGTATTTCCTGACCAGAGGTGACCGTATTTTTGCTGAGGTGCGGTGACCTGCTCTCCATCCCGATGTAGATCTGGAAGCAGGCTCTCTCAGAGCCCTTTTTCTGCAGGCAGCGTAGCATGATTGAGCTGTCCAGCATGCCTGCTGGGAGGTGTCTGTGCCTCGCGGATCGCAGTCCGCTCCCTCTGGAGCAGTGTGGAGCCACCCAGGGTGCTGGAGGCGCCGGGCTTGCTCGGTCCCTTTCAATCTATGCAGTACCAAACATGGTATGTGTGATCTGAAAGTGATGGAATCCAACAGCGAGCTGTGTGTTGTCACTCTAATGACAACAAGTAGTTTTGTGAATTAGGTTTTCTTTACTACTACCTGCTAAATGAAAAGCATTTAAGCATGACCATAGCAAGTCAGACCAAAGGCTTCTGTAACTGAATGCCCTCCTAGATAGCAAACAAAAGCAGGTACTCAGGTAAGAATAAGTCAGGCATGAAGTGATACTGCTGTAGAATATTTTTAGATCCCTGGCTTTGGGTGTTGCTGAACCAGATGCAATTTCTTTTTTCAATGCCCTCCCATATCAATTGATTTATTTGCTACAAAGCTGTTGTCTGCACTTGAACTTTTGTAAATGTCTATTATCAGTAGCTTTAGTAGCAAAGAGATCTGTTATACAGCTATGCACTTTGTAATAAAAATACCCCCAACAGTCTTGCTTGTTTTGAATCTGCCATTACCTTCCCTATTTGGCAGTCCGTGTTCAGTGTTCAGAGAGAGTAAGCAGTTAATCCCGTTTTCTCTCATTGTGCCACTTTGAATTTTATGTTTTGTGTGCAAAGAGTTATGCCCTTCACTATTATGTGTTTAAGGCCTTTCTTGGTTGTTCTAATTATCATTATGTACCTTCAAGTTTCTGACAAGTACTAACCTGTGTTGTTAGGTCTGCTTTAGCTGACGTAAACAATGTTCTCTGTGTTCTGCTTATGTAATTGAAGTTTATGTGCAATTTGCAGGTCCGAAAACTTACAGTTTTAGTTCAACAACAGATTCCAGTGCTGCTGCAAATCTAGATAAATCTGTTCTTAAAGTAAGTATCTTCTTTACATAAAATGAGTTTGATTTTCATAGTACTGCTTTAGCTCCTCAGTTTTATGTGTGCAGGTAAACTCCATGTATTAGACACTGACTGATTACATTTGAGCTTTTGAGTGTGCTTTAAGAAATAGGGATAAATTATCAGTTCAGGAGAATGACTAATTTAGTAAGTATTGTTTGCCTGCAAGACTATTAAGAGTTATGTTTGGGCTTCTGTTGTGCATGTGGGTTCTTATTCCCTTCAGAGAAGGAATAGAGATTTTATTTAACAACCTGAATAGTAACTGAAGCTTGGTTCATATTTTAGATGAGTTAAAAATATTAGACATACACTAAAATAATTTTTAAAGTCTCATAGGAAGGAGAGTGTCACAGAATGTATCTTGATGTTCAAATTATTTCATACCAACAGAGAGAAAGGCCTTGTTTTTTCTCGTAGATTTTTTTTTTTATTTCCTTAGAATATTTCCCTTGACATACTAAATTTCCTTGAAGATGTAAATGGACTTTCTTTTTAATAAGGAACGAAGTCTTCTATTTCAAGTAAAAACATATAGATTGCAAAAGTAAAGAAGCATTCCTTTCAGGAGAAATGTTTAGCGCGCTTAGGGAAAGCTGGAGAAGCTGGAATTGGAATGGTAGAGGGAGTCCTGTGTTTTTATGTCCTTAGCGATAAATAGTGTTGATATGTCATAAAATTTGTAATGTTTACTCTGTATCAACTAATTTTCTTTGTGCAGGTAATGATAAATGGTAATTTGGAGAAAAGGATTATTGATGTGATCAATGACCATAAAAAGCAAAATGAGGATAAAGGAATGATTTCCAAAAGACTTACTGCAAAGAAACTACAGGTAGAATTCAAAGTTTTGTTTTCCAACCATTGCATATTTAGAATACACAGTTTAATGTTTGTCATTTTTATCGTGTATCATACTACACTTTAGTGTGCAGTACAAGCCAGTACAGCGTGCTTTTCACTAGTTATATTAAATCATTAGTCAGTAGAGTTAAGAGGTACGCTTATTAGGAAAGGCACATCTTTATGCATTCAGGAAATAGAGAATTTTCAGAAAACATAGAGAAATACTACTTAATCTGAATGCTTTATATTTCCAAGATGTTTCATTCCATTTAGCAGAAAAATTTTAGGTATGTCTTTATTTAACTAATAAATACATTCTGGACACAGACTGAAATGTAGATTTGTTTCTACCTGTGCATGCATATTTGCAAAGAAAATATTATAAAATCTTTGTGCAAAACATAATTTTCTGCGTAGGCTTCTGATACATTACTGTATGTGTTGAATTCTATATAATGCCAGCTTTCTGATATGTGGGACATAGAAGTTTATGAGCCGATATTATGTTGCTAGATGAAATCCTGATGTTTTCTGATGTTTTCAATTTATAGG
Source organism: Formicarius rufipectus (assembly GCA_013399695.1). Classification (NCBI taxonomy): domain Eukaryota; kingdom Metazoa; phylum Chordata; class Aves; order Passeriformes; family Formicariidae; genus Formicarius; species Formicarius rufipectus. The sequence continues at coordinate 251,498 of VXAU01001443.1, read as the reverse complement.
ATGTATACATGGCTTTACAAAGATTATCTTTTAAGACTGAACACATTGAAGAAGCAATGACAAATACACTTTTGTATGGTGGTGATCTTCACTCTGCCCTTGACTGGCTTTGTTTAAACCTTCCTGACGGTGAGTATGGTGACAGAGAATAGGTTTTAATACAAGAGAAGCAGGATCTGCTCTGCCAGTAGTAAGTACTGCTTCACAGTAGTAATCAAATATATTGTTTCACCTAAGACTGGTAGTCACCACAGTGTTCTTCTCCTAAATGCCCATCTGACTGGTCCTGGGATATTTTAATGTATACTGTCCTATGGACTTCTTGTTCCTACTCTAGGAGTTCTGTGAAAGTTTATACAAATGCTAAAGTATATTTTTATTTCAGGTATGCTGGTTTTGTTTTGTGTTCTTCTGGTTGGTTCCCAACATGGTTTAAAAGATTTTCAGTAATTACTGACATTTACTCTGACATGGTGTTCTGTTTATAGTAGCCAGGACCAGTTTGTCACTGTGTGGGTTTGGATTCTAAGCTCTCTATGTCATTTTCTCATGAACCTCTCACAATGGACCATTGGCAGCAGCTGCCCAGAGCACACCCAACTCCTCAAGATACAAGCTGGTGTTTAGGAACTTCTGTGAGATAAGGAAGTTTTCCTGTCTTCACACCTATGACTCAGATGTGCTAAGTCCCCTCTGGGGAGCCATTAGTACCTTCACACCCACGTGAGGGGTCATGTCTGCTAATGGACCATTAGGGATGCCAAAAATATGCCATGATTCAACTCACTGAGTAAATCACCCATTGTGAAACTCTCCACCCTGGAGGAGAGACTGGAGTGTTCCCATCTGAGCCCAAGCATAGATAAGATTGGGGGTTTGGGACTGGGGGCGGCACTCATCAGATCTAGAGGAGGACCAGTGCATCACCAGGACTGCAACTGCCACTCTCGATGAGGCTGACCATCATCTTCCCCAGAAGGCATCTTCTTTCTTTTTACTTAGAGCTCAGAGGGGCCACGTGGTGCTCAGCACAGGGGTTGTCGAGCTCCATTCTGCTCATGCCCCACTGTGCTGGGCTGCACATCTGTTTTTTGTGGGTCAAATGGATTTTCCCTCTGTATCAGTGTATTTATTGTGATCTTTTTATTAAACTGTTATTCTGATTTGTAATCTCATTCTGAGTTGTGTTGATTTCTCCTGCCGGTTTACCTTTAAACCAGCACACATGGGTTTTTTGTTTTGAAGATGCCTTGCCTGAAGGTTTTAGCCAGCAGTTTGAGGAACAACAGCAGAAGCCAAGAGCAAAATTTTGTTCTCCTGTATCACAATGTGAACGTCAACCTCGCTCAGCAGATAACAAAAAGAAGGCAAACAGCTCTGAAACTAAGGTAAACTGAAAATTTATTGTGTATTTACTGGGGAGAAAAGAAAACAAAGTGTGCTAAAATACAGGAGTTGTACTGGTTTTCACCACTGATGTGGAAAGCTTACGAAAATACTATATGATTAATAATTGTCACCCACATTATTTTAACTTAAGTGGATTGATCATTTGAAGGTACTGTGTTTTTCATGAGGAGTCTAGAAGGCTCTTCATAGTTCATTTTTGTGGCAGAGCACGGATATTTCCTTAGTTTTGAACAATACCTAGTACAAGGTGTTGCACCTGGGTCAGGGCACACCCCTATATCAATGCAGGCTTGGGGATGAACAGATTGAGAGCAGCTCTGCTAAGAACGAATTTAGAGCTCTGATGGATGATAGGCTGGACGTGACCTAACACTGTGGACTTGCAGCCTAGAAAGCAAATTGTATCTTGGGCTGCATCAAAACCAGCATGACCAGCAGGTCAAGGGAGGTGATTCTGTTCCTCTGCTCCACTGTCATGAGACCCACCTGCAGTGCTACATCCAGCTCTGGTGTGTCCAGCATAGGAAGCACATGGATCTGTTGGAACAAGTCCAGAGCAAAGGCATGAAGATGATCAGAGGGAGCTTGAAGTGCCGCTCCTATAAGGAAAGGTTGAAAGAATTGGAATTCTTCAGCCTGGAGAAGAGAAGGCTTCAGAGAGATGTAATGGCAGCTTTGCCTTACCTAAAGGGAGCCTACAAGAAAGCTGGAGAGGAACTTTTGACAAAGGCATGTAGTGATAGGGCAAGGAAGAATGATTTTAAACTGAAAGAGGATAGGTTTAGGTTAGATGTTAGGAAGAAGTTCTTCAATGTGAAGGTGGTGAGGCACTAGAAAAGGTTGGCCAGAGAAGTTGTGGATGCCCTCTCTCTGGAAATATTCAAGGCCAGGCTGAATGGAGCACTGAGCAGCCCGGTCTAGTGGAATGCGTCCTTTGGCTGGGTCTTGGAACTAGATTGTCTTTAAAGTCACTTCCAACCCAAGTCATTCTATGATTCTGTAGCTTAATTTTATCCTAGAATGGATTTATTCTTCTTACTTAGTGGTGGCACTCTTTAGATACGTGTTTGTGTTTAAGTTTTGTACTTGCAGTGTTTTCATTTCTGTGGTTATTGAATTTTAAAAGTAGAAATTGAGAAGATTTCAGGCAGGGGATTTAATTCCTCATATCAGTTAAAGTCATGCTGGTGTTAAGATCTACTTAAGTTTACAGTGTGATATTCACCCTGGTTAGAGAAGTTTGCCCCGTGTTTTTTTTGTCATATAACTTAGTTTATACATCAAATCTTAAGTGTTAGTTCCTAGGCACTGATAGAAAGAAGGATTGATGTTTTCACTTATTTTTATCATCACTTTTAACTTAAATTGCTCTTCTTAGGAGACAAATGTGAAGAAGGAGAAAGAAGTGAATATGAAGGAATGGATTTTGCGATACGCTGAGCAACAAAGCGATGAAGAGAAGAATGAGTCTGTGAAAGAGACAACTGAGGAACAGTTTGACCCAGTAAGATAAAATAATGCTTCTTGGAAGCCTTTCAAAAATGATATATCTGATACATCTGCATGTGGGGAATCTATTTGTTGTAAGTTGGGGGTTGAATACTTTTTTTGCATTATCTGTTTTTACATTTACAGGCTACTGAAGGGAAGTGTGTTGAAAATTCTCCTTTTCTAATTTGTTTTTCCCTTTTTGTATTTTTTGTACTAGGCTCAAAATGTTGAGTATCTTGTTCTAGAAAGACAAAATTCCAAAAATGTATCTCTGATTAGGAAAGTGACTATGAAATTGAGAGGTTTTGGCTGTTAGTTTATATAAAAGCTAATTGTTTCTCTGTTGTGTAAGTTTGGTATAAAGGACAAAAAAATCCTGCACTTTTTTATGATGAAGTTGTTAAAAGTTACAATCTTATAATATTCAACTTTTAATTAATAATTCTCTTGAAATAGAATGAGAGGTATGTACATCTGTCTGCCAAGCTTTCAGAAGCGAAAGAACAAGGAAGCATCTCCAAGCAAGACAAAGACAAGCAAGGTCAGAAGGCAGCACAGGAGAAAATACGAAGAATTCAGCAAGGTAGAACTGTACAAGTTACCTGTGTTTTATTTTCTGGCCTACATATTTGTTAGGCAAGTAATTCTTGGAGTCAAATTGAATTGAAAATAATTTTATTGTCTTTTATCCTGGATCAAATTCTGAAAGGTCAGTAACATTTCATTGCTTCTGGTTTTGGGTACTCAGTATGAATTAAGGTATTTGGTCTTTTTAAGCAGTTGATGGATGTAACTTACATTCTCTCTCTGGCAGAAATGACAGTACTTGAAGAACATCCAGTATTTAATCCAGCTCTAAAGATTTCAAGCCAACAACAAAAGGAAAAGAAAAAAGCTCCCTCACCTCAGCCTCAAGAAACTACTTTGAATTTGAGCCTGCTTGAAAAACCTGCTGGTGCTGCAAAGGAAGACAAAGGTGTGTTGGAAGTGGTTCAGTAAAAGGTCGAAGTGTACCACAAATTTTTAGAATTCTTGGGGTTTTTTCAGGTTGTATTGTGTTGCAATACTAAGTCAGCAAGCTCTGATTGTGGGAAAGGAGGGTGGACTGCCCCAGAAGGGCAAAGAATCATTTAGGTTGAAAAGTACTTCAAAGATTGAGTCCAACCTTTGACACTAAACACTAGCATGTCAAGTGGACTGGCACCCTAAGTGCAACATCCAGCTTTTTCCTAAATACCTCCAGGAACAGTGACTGCACCATATTCCTGGACAACCTATTTGAATGCTTGACACCCTTTCTGTGAAGAAATTCCTCCTAATGTCCAACCAGAACCTCCCCTAGCAGATTGCGAGGCCATTATTTCCTCTTGTCCTCTCACTAGTTGCCTGGAGGAAGAGGCTGATCCCACCTGCATACAACCTTCTTTCAGGCTGTTGTGTAGAGAGTGATATGGTCTCCCCTGACCCTGCTTTTCTCCAGGATAAACAGTCCCAGCTCCCTCCTCACAGTCCTTATCACAGGACTTGTGCTCCAGACCTTTCACCAGCTTTGTTGCCCTTTTCTGGACTCACTCCAACACCTCAATGTCTTTCTTGTAGTAAGTGGCAAAAAACTGAACACAGGATTCAAGGCGAAGCCTCACCAGTGCCGAGTACAGGGGAACAGTCACTGCCCTGGTTGTGTTGACCACGTTATTTCCGATATAAGCCACGATACCATTGGCCTTCCTGGCCATGGGGGTACGCTGCTGGCTCATGTTCAGCTACTGTCGACCAGCATTTCCAGTTCCTTTTCTACTGGGCGTCTTTCCAGCCACTCTTCCACCAGCCTGTAGCACTGCCTGGGGTTGTTGTGGCCCAAGGACAGGACCTGATAGTCTGCCTCGTTGATCCTAGTACCATCGGCTCAGCCCATCAATCCAACCTGTCTGGATCCCTCTGCAGAGCCTCCTGCCCTCTAGCAGATCTACACTCCCACCCAACTTGGTGTCATCTGCAAATAATCAGTCTAACTCACTGACCAGGATGGCTTTAAAGGATCTGTATTTGTTTTAATAGATTACATTGAAAGCTATTTTTGTCATGCTGTCCTGTCTAAAACTTACTTTTTTTTTTCCCCCTAATTGTAGTGCTAGTTAGTGTTTCTAGTGTCACCATCTCATCTTTTTAAACTATTTTCATGGTAGATCTTCGAAGTTAAGAGTATTTTCTAATAACCAAACTTTAATGAAAATTATAAAATTACTGGGTGACCAAAGACAACAGAATATTGTAATTAATTTTCTGTCAGACGCTTCTGTGGGAAATGCAGATATTTCTGTCATATCAAGACAAGCATTTCTGCAAAACATTTCAGAAGGTATTGCTGTTCAGTGGAATATGGTTAAATAATAGGTAAAAGTGTTGTTGACTTCAAAGGATTGTAAAATAAATTTTAGGAGATTTAAAATGTGTCTTTCTGCTCTTGTAGTGAAAAAGAAAGAACCACTAGATATAAGAAACTTTGATTATAGTGCTCGAAGTTGGACTGGTAAATCTCCAAAACAGTTTTTGATTGACTGGTGCAGGAAGAATTTTCCCAAAAGCCCAAATCCTTCTTTTGAAAAAGTTCCAGTTGGGAAATATTGGAAATGTAGGTATGTATTTTCTGTAACCCCTATTTCTTTTTGGTTTGTATAAAAATGCAAAATCTTGCCAATTCTCTGGTTGATCCAGATTTATATTAATATAGGATGTTTATCACAAACTTTTTTAGTCTATCATGGAGCTCTTTCACTCTGGATAGTTCTGCAAAAGTGACGCTTAGGCTAGATACAGTTTCAAAAATAAGATTCTAGTGAGTGATTTGTATACTCCTCAGTGAAAGGTTAGTCTGAAGCAAACCTTTGAAATAAATTTGGATAATTAACTTTTGGTATTCTCATTCAAAGGAGTGTATTAAATCATAAATTCTAAGTTTATGAATACTAAAACCTCTTTGGAGATTCTTTAAAATAAAGTGGAAGTTAGAATTCTGTATTAAAAATAACATAAATTTGTAGTTAAAACAGTGCGGAGCCTTTCATTTTTTAATTTCTTTTAGAAAACAAGTCTGTAATATAATGTTATAAAGTAGAATATTATCATGTGCAATAAAGTAGACATAACATTAAAAATGAGTGTTTTTTTGAAGGAATGAAGTAAAATAACTTGTCTTCTTGCGTGAGGTAAAAGCTACGAATATACTTTCCCCCTAAGAATATGAGAAATTTGGCTGCTGCTCTGACTGACATGTATCTCTTAAACAGATGTTTGTATTTCAGTAGATCATTAAATGTAATCTCAACCTATCCTAAGTAGGTGCAAGCACACAAAGAAATACTTAATCCTCCTTCCAAAGCACCCAGCCTTGTAGGTAATCTCTAGGTCTATAAATACTTGTGCTTTGAAGGAAGTAAAGGCATTTGTTAAGAGAAAAAAAAGGTCATAAATCCGTTTCTGGAATCTTTACTGAATATTTTCTGCTATACAGTCAAACTTTTTCTGCCATTTCTGTTTGCAAAATATTGAGCATTGTTGAATTTGTTTTGCTTAGCGCATCTATTTGAGTTTCACTCTTTTATTTTAAAAACATTTACAGATGTGCTCTTTATATAGTTAACAAAAATGGAGATAAATGTCTTTATGAATTTCTCTTTAAGGGTCAGGATTGTCAAATCATCAGGTGAGGTAATGGCAATGTGTCCTACAATCGTAACAGAAGATAGTATGCAAGCACAACATCTAGCTGCTACTTTGGCACTCTACCATTTAACCAAAGGACAAGTAAGATTTTTTGTCAGTATTATTGTTCTTGGCCTGGAATTGGCCTCTGCACTTTTTTATTATAAAAACTATACTTAAATTCTAAAAATAGTTTAATGAAATAGTTATCATTAAATTTTTTGCTTGTATGTTCATTTGCTTTTATGTCCAATAATACATATGCTTTGCAGCATACAAAAAGAAAATTTTGATAGTGGAACTGCTCTTTCAGTGTTTTAAAGAATACAAGCCAGTTGAAAATTAAAAAAAAAAATGTACTGTTGGCATTTTGTTACTATTCTCGTAGTTTCTGTATTTAGAAGTAGTTCTATGCTTGGGTTTTGTCATGCCTTTTGACACTCAAGTTTGCTTGCACTTGAAATATTAGCAATACTACTAAGTAGGACATAATGTAGTTTTTTTCTGCTTTTTGCAGTCAGTTCATCAGTTACTGCCTCCTACCTACCGAGATGTCTGGCTAGAATGGAGCGATATTGAAAAGAAAAAGGAAGAGGAAAACAAGATAGAAACCAACAAGCCTCGTGATACCTTTATTGCTAGATTATTAAACAAACTCAAACAACAACAGCAGCTACAGTCTGAAAACCAGCCCAAAGTATCTGAGGGTCCTGAAGATTCCTGGGAAAACTTAGTTTCTGATGAGGACTTCAGCAGTCTCTCCCTTGAGCCCTCAGATGCGGATAATTTGGAACCTTCAAGGATTTTGTTCAAAAAGCTGCAAAGTTCCTCCACATACAAGACACTCCTGAAAGAAAGACAGGAGTTACCTGTGTTTAAGCACAGATACTCGATTGTAGAAACTCTTAAAAAACATCGAGTAGTTGTTGTGGCTGGTGAAACAGGCAGTGGGAAGAGTACCCAGGTGCCCCATTTCTTGTTGGAAGATTTGCTGCTAGATGAAGGATCAAAAAAATGCAATATTGTTTGCACACAACCCCGAAGAATCTCAGCAGTGAGTCTGGCGACCAGGGTTTGTGAAGAGCTAGGCTGTGAATCAGGACCGGGAGGAAAAGTAAGATGCGTCCAAATTCCTTTTTCTTGTCTTAATCAAATGCAGGAGCCTGTATTGTTGGTACAAGGTGAAAACGTTATTTCTTACACAACTGAATGATTAGATGTTATTTTCTCTCAAAAAAAAGGGCTTCTTGCTATGCATTTGTTTCTTTTCCAGTTGTCACTTCCAAACGTCTGGGTATCCATATATGATTTTTAAAATCTCTAGAGGGGGATGTAGAGCAATGGTGGTTCATAATGGGAATGGTCAAACACTTGAGGTAGATTACTCAGAGATTGTACCCCCCCATCACTAGGCATGGAGAAAATTCCCCTGAATAAGGCTCTTAGCAGTCCAGTTTGGCCTTGAGTGAGGCCCTGTTTTAAGCAAGGCCCTTCTAACATGTTATTTAATTATTTGAAGAAAGCTAAAGTCCTGTATTTATTATGGTAGTCTTTTTGTGTGAAAATATTTCTGAGGCGTGCAGGGAATCCTGAAAAGAACCCTGAGTTTACCAACTCCTTGTTACTATAGATAAACTTGGTGTGTCTTCCCTTTCTAAACTAAAGAAACTGTGTGTGTGGCAGTCATGCCACATACTACTTAATTAGCAGTGTCTCAATCTGACAGTTACTGAAATTTATTTAATTTTGAATATTGCTAGCTTGTATATTAAGGTATTCCTGTATTTTTATTATTTTATTTAAGAATTCCCTGTGTGGATATCAAATTCGTATGGAATCAAGAACAGGAGAAGCCACCAGACTACTGTACTGTACAACAGGTGTCCTGCTTCGGAAACTTAAAGAAGATGGTCTTCTCTCAAGTATATCTCATGTTATTGTAGATGAGGTTATCAATTCTTTACTATTCTACAGAAACAATAGTTATTCTGGGCCTTGACTTGTACCAAATCCTTGCTATATATATGTTTTTCTCATTCAAGGTACATGAAAGAAGTGTCCAGTCTGATTTCTTGCTAGTTATTCTGAAAGAGATCTTGCATAAGCGTTCAGACCTGCATCTGATTTTAATGAGTGCTACTGTAGACAGTGAGAAGTTTTCCAGCTATTTCTCACACTGCCCCATTTTAAGGATCTCAGGAAGGAGTTACCCAGTTGAGGTAGGTAGATGTGCCTTTTCATTATGCAAGACATGTTGTATGCACATGTACAGTATTTGCCACGTTACTAACTGTAGGCAATATATCACTGTTTGATTTGCAGAAATCCAGATATTACTATACATTTTTCAGGGACTTGTAATGTTTTCCTTTTATGAAAATGTAAGGTAACTTCAGGACTTTGAAATATAAGGTTGTACTGGTTTATTTCTGATAGATTTATTGATTAAAATGTGTCCATCAGTGACATTTTGATTTTTATCTATTCAGCCAATGTAGAAATGAAAAGCCTGAGAGAATTGCCTCTGCTCTCCATTCAACTTTGTCATTACACTCTTAGGTATATTTTTATGCGTGCAGTATAGTCTGTGGTAAAGTTTATCTTACTGATCGTGTGGAGAAGCCCATTAATGAAGTTTTAAAAGCTTTTAAGTTTAGGTTTCTAAAAATCCTAGGAAAGATTAAGTTGACGTTTGCAAAATCTATTACAGCTTTAGGACATGTCCTGTTCAACTCTGTTACGTAAGCTTTGAAAAGTGAAAAAGGTACTGATTAGTTTTTGACATGCCTTATTTCTCCTGTGAATTTTTACTGAAGATTTTCCATGTTGAAGATATAATTGAAGCAACTGGTTATGTTCTGGAGAAAGACTCAGAGTATTGTCAGAAGTTCTTGGAGGAGGAAGAGGAAGTAGCAATAAATGTTACTGTCAAAGGAGGAAGCACTACAAAACACCAGGTAAAATAGCTGTTCCTAATTTTGACTTGGAAATTTTGACCTGTTTTATCATTTTGGTTCCTCACATTAAATGTGATTGGATTGTATGATATCAAATACTTTTCAGTTGATAAACAGACACAGTGGTCCTCCTACAGTGGAAAGCAAATATTTATGACTGCCACACCCTTTTGATTGTCCCTCCAGATCCTTCAGTAACTGTCTTGATTTTGCTGTATTAGACATTGAGTTCTGTTGTACAGATTCCCAGCTCTGGATTGATAAGCAGCAGCAGGGAGAGTGTCACATTAAAAAGGGGAAAGAAAGGCAGAAATGCTGAGATTTCTTACCTTGCCACCACTTGTATTAAAATATTTTTATTAGCTATAAGTGTCCTCAGAATATCAAAGCCTTATAATGCCCAACACAATTTGTGTGTGTCCTACATAACAGGGACCCTTCACTAAGATTCACTGGCTGAACAGGAACTTTGATACTCCAATGAGAACTACACTTAGTAGCAAGGCCCTTTTCCATCAGGTTCTCTTAAAAGTTATATTGCTGCCAGCAGCAAGACAAACTGGAATAACTAACATTTTCTGAATTGATTGTTACTAATATAAAGGTGTGACAATTGTGGGTTTTGCATTGTTGGTGATAACGTTAGCTGCATGATTGTATTTAGTCAATGACAAAGACCCCAAAATAAACCAGCACAGAACATACTTTACAGCCAGCACATCAACGTAAGACTCAATACAGCATCAAACAATATCCTTCTCTCACCAATACTTAACTGACAGCAGAAAACTACTAATCACTAGCACAGAAACATAAAACAAAGATCTAAACTTGTTTGGTAACCCATAGCACCAAGATGAATGCACATAACACTCTCTGACACAAAGACAGCTGCTTCCCACTAATGAACATGTTAAAAGGAATTGCACACCTTAAAGGAGCACAAAAACCAGTATAAAGTCCCAATGGGTTATGAGATGAAGGCAAGGTATAGTGTTTATGAAATAAGGATGTTAGCCAGGTAAAATTAGTAAATAAAATTAGCTGTAGGATAAAGATGGAAAGGTATTGTCCAAAGGCATGGGAGGAAACAGGACAGCTTGATGGTTACCCTTGTAGAGATAGTGGTACTTTTTCCCTGAATTGTGCTCATGTCCAGTATGTTTTTCTACCTTTTTTTTCCTCTGGTAGTTTGAGGGACTATAGTCAGTAAGTATTTTAGGGGTGATAGATGACATGGGCCTAAAGGGTCAGCTTCCTGAGGGTACGTGAAGAAAGGTCATGCTATCTCCATAAGACTCCATCATTCCTCAATCTGTTGTTGGGAGCCATTTGGCAAACCACTGGGATTCTTTTTCTCTTTTTGTGTAGCCCATTTACATCTGACAAAGGTTTCTGGAAACAGCCTTCCAGGGGCTGAGATGTTTCCTGTGACCCATCAAGAACTTATCAGGGCTATCACCACACTGGAGTGCATTTAATAATTTTTCCCAAAGAATTCTATGTTGTGAGAATAACAACAGAAGGGTCAGGTCCTTAGCCTTCTTAGCTGAAAAACTCCCAAGATGCTCCAACTTGACATGCCAAATGAGATGATTTATGTGACATGGTTGCAGAGAGCTTTTTTGTTTAACTATGATTAATCCTTAGGTACTCTGCAATGACAGCTCTATGTACTTTTGGATCAAAATTCTTGAAGGGAAGACTGTATCAATGCCATCTGATTTTGGCAGCTTGGGCTGTTCATGTAGGCTGTGTGTTGTAGCTGTCTGCTCTGACTTGATCAAAATTTCTGCAGGATCATTTAGCTTGGTGGGAAGAAACAGATAGGTGTGTCAAAAGATACACTCTCCTGTGCTCTGCTGATTTTTCTTTTTCCCTAGAATGCTAGTAATCTCCCTATGTCACAACAGCATCCTTCGCTTGGAAGCCCAAGCACTCACCAGTGCTGCTCAATCTCTAATTTCTGTTAAGCCTTCAGTACAGAAGGATATGTTGTGTCAAGCTTCTTAAAGGGTATTAACAATGAAATAATTTGCAATTGTAGTGGGTTGACTCTGGCTGGATGCCAGGTACCCACCAAAGCTGCTGTATCATTCCTCTGCTACTCAACAGAGGAGAGAAAATATAATGTAGGGTTCATGAGTTGAGATGAGGACTAGGAGAGATCACTCACCAATGACTGTCATGGGCAAAAGAGACTTGAAGTGTCTATTACTAACAGAATCAAAACAGGACAATGATAAGTAAAATAAATCTTAAAAACATCTTCTGTCCACCCCTTCCTCCTTTCCATGATCTGCCTCACCCCCCCCACAGCAGCCAAGACAGGGAGTGGGGGTTATGGTCTGTTCATTACAGGTTGTTTCTGCTGCTGTTCAGAGAGTAGTCTTTCCCCTGCTCCACCCTGTGGCCCTTCCCATGGGATACTCCTTCATGAACTTCTCCAGTGTGAGTCCATCCCACAGGCAACAGTTCTTCACAAACTGCTGCAACATGGAACATCCTGGTTTGAATTGATACCAATCAAATGCCATATATGGACCTGTTTACTTCTTGGACAGACTTTAATCTTTACTTTGCTTTTTTAGCCTGGAATGTCGTTTAGCAGTAGTAAATACTTGTGAACATTATGTAGGTGGCTGCGATTTCATCTAACCTGTGTTGGTTTTGGTGGGCAGTTAGTCAGTTAAATGTCTCATCTCCGTGTCTGTTATAAGGGAATGACAAACTGATCTCCTGCTCTCTTACCTTCTAAAACCCTAAGAATATGATTTTGGGTTTTTTACCTTCTCTTTTTTAGGAATATGTCCCACTCCAGTCTGGATCTGGTATCGACTTGGCTCCTTACTATGCAAAGTATAGCAGTCATACACAGCAGGCTGTCTTGTATATGAACCCCTACAAGATCAACCTTGAACTTATTTTGGAGTTGCTTGCATACTTAGGTACAGTCTACTTCTTAAGAAGCTCATGTACTTGGGGTTGTCCTTTGGATCTGTTTTCCAATGCTTTCTACTGACAATGAAGTACTTGATCTCATTCTCACGTGAGAATCCTAAAAAACATTGACTGCAGAGCGTTTGTTCCTCTTGTGATGAGGCTGTTTTCAAATGCATGTTTGTTCTAACTGTATGCCTGTACTGTAACTTTACAGACAGAAGTCCCCAGTTCAAGAACATCGAGGGTGCTGTGCTGATCTTTTTACCAGGCCTTGCCCATATCCAACAGCTGTATGATCTAATTTCGACTGACAGAAGATTTAACTTGCGTGATAGGTAATGCAGGTATTTTCTGTGAAGTTGGTAGTTTAACTTATAACCTGACAAACATATTCATTGAGATTTGCTATTCTTGGAAAAGGAAACTGGGAGTTATACCTTTGAGCTGTTTGTGCTACAAATGTGCTTTTATTACCTAAAACTTATACAAGCAAAAATTACAGATGTTTAGGAATGGTACAGTAATAACCTTTAAAAATTATTTTAAATTTATTTTTCAACAAACTTAAAGCACTTGACTAATTCTTTTATACTTAGGGTGTGGAAGCTGCCATACCTGGAATCTAGATTTCTGTGGCTTACATGGAAGTGACTACTTCCTGCAAAGACCTCCAGAGACACTAAACTACCAAGAGAAATGGCCTAGAAGTGTAGCAACACATAGTTTTGAAATTTATTTGGTGGGTAACTATAAGCAACACAACTACATGAAAAGAACATTTGCAGTCAAGTGCTAAAGATTCATAGATGGACTGAAATGTCAAGGACTGGAAGAGAAGGACAGTACAAACCTGTGTGGCTGTCTTACTTCTGGATGCCCTTAGTCAAACTGAAAGTTGCATGTATTTAATGTTCTGAGCAAAGTTTCAATAGTGCTTCTTGTCTTGGAAGCAGTGAAAAAGCTCGAGTTCATGGGCTCCTAGTTGCATTTTTTGCTAGGCTATTGATGTAAATTAACCTAGAGTTCTCCAGTAGTAGTGTTTTTCCTGCATTTTTACTGACTAGGAGAACAGCCCTAGGAGCTAATTATTTTATGTTTAATTTGTATTGTAATAAAACAGTGATGCAGACTTTCATACCTAATCATCGAAAGGTTTATTCTTTCAGTTGTCCATTCTAGTTGTTCTCTCCAAACTGTTGTCATCATACTGGTTTCATATTTTTACTCTATCTTATTTGATAAATATATACTCATTACTACATAATTTCTTGTTCTAGGCACAAATTGATAGCTTTGCATTCTGTTATTTCAACTCAAGATCAGGCAGCTGCATTTACAACACCTCCTCTTGGTATTAGAAAGGTATGATGTATTCAGAAAGTTCGCCACTGAATGGAGAAACTTTCTGTGGGTGCAACTCTGAATTGCTATAAAATCTAATCATATAGAATTAGACAAGAACCAGTTGTTCCCAGAATTTTCTCACATTAAAGAAATAGTTCTAATTTGGTGGTCTGTAATATGTAGAAGCTAATATGTTACGAAAACTTTGACAGTAATCAGGCAAGTTTTTAAACCTTGTATTTGTCTATGAATAACTCTAATTTTTATTTTCCTGTATTTTAATTCTTGTGAACTAGTAACTATATCTTCTTCTAGGAAGATAGTATTTTACTTACTTCTGAACTACTTTATTAAATATTGATCAATTTTGGGAGATACTAGTAATTTTGATGGGTTATAAAACAAAGGGTGAATGTGGAATTCTTACTTTTAATTCCTCAGTAATTGGGGAAAACTGGATCATTTTTTGAGTTACATAGATTGTAATTATGTGTCAGATTATTTAAGGAAATACTTCTGGGTGAAATATTTTCACCTGACTTACTTAAAGGATGAAAACTGTTAGACATTCCATAATGATTATATTCTATTTTTTCCAGATTGTTTTGGCTACCAATATAGCAGAGACGGGCATTACAATACCGGATGTGGTCTTTGTAATTGATACCGGGAGAACAAAAGAGAATAGGTAAGAGTTTGATTTTCATCAATCATACTGTGATTACTGTAAATGTTTGGAGGTTGGTGCTGCAAGAATGTTGTAGTATCCTTATTAAACTACAGTTCTGGATGCAAAAATGTGCTGAACTCATTGAGCTGTTTAGGTACAAGTTGTGGACAGCAGTTTAGGTACAAGTTCGGGATGTGTCTTTGGATTTTCAAATGGTTTGAACAGCAAGGGAAGTTGTTAATAAATATGGAGAATTGTGATTAAGATTATTGGAACAATTCTGAATTGTCAAGGAGATAATAATACAGCTCTTTCATTTTCCAATTTTTACAATTTAGTTGGTGAGTTATAGTCAAGGTTCTATGATACACAGTTCCTCTGAGATATGCTTAGTTTTCAAAACTAAATATATTTTCAAATAACTTAATTAGATGTATTATGAATATGGTGGTGTTTAGTTTATATATACATCAAAATTTTAATTCTGAAATCTGAATGGGCACTTGCGTTGTTATTTTGAAGATATCATGAAAGCAGTCAAATGAGTTCCCTGGAAGAGACCTTTGTTAGTAAAGCTAGTGCTCTGCAACGACAGGGAAGAGCTGGACGTGTTAGGGATGGCTTCTGCTTCCGAATGTACACACGAGAAAGGTATTGTAAACGTAGCAAAGTTTGGTAAATCACATAGATACATTAGGTTTTTTTCCTTTGCAAAACCATGGTTTCTGTTGAAATTCACTTTAATTATTGCAAACTGGAAAGATTAAACGAAAAAAAAAGCAAACAACCAGAACCAGAATTTGAATATCATATGTATGAAGTGTTACAATAGTCTTTGTTTCACATTTTTAAAAGAAGTTTATTTTATTCTTAGTATGTCTATAATGTGTTTTTGAAAAAAAATCGTAATTAAGGGAAAAGTGCAGCAACAAGGAGTTGTAAAACATCAGGTTTTAACAATACCTAGCTCCTCAAGGTAAATATGGGCAAACCTTACCTCTTGAACTTTGAATTTTTATCAGACAAATCTGTAGGTTTCTGGCATGGTTTCTGTCTCTGTGGATAAGAGATGGCAGCACTGCAGAATTAGTTTTTCCCACTGCAGCGAACTAACCTTTCCTGCTTCTGTGAAAGTCTGAAGCAGCTTTCAGCTGAGGAACACTGAAGGTTAAAATGTTTTGATACAACCAACGAAGTGTGCGTTTTAGCTGCATACAAGACTTCCAGTTTGCATGCTCTGCATTTTGCAGACTTGATTTGAAAACTGGGGACTTAATGCCTTTTCCTCTCCAACTGAAACTCTTGCTTTCAAAGCTACGACACATGCTTTAATTCAAATGATTGAATAGCATACCCATGCTACTCCCTTTGCCTTGCTCTCAAAATAGTATCTGCAAACAATGACCATGTGAAATTCAAATATTAAATTCAGTGTATGTGTTTCTGTGTTTTTATGATGTTGCAGGTTCGAAAGTTTCTTGGAATATTCTGTTCCAGAAATACTGCGTGTGCCTTTGGAAGAGTTATGCCTCCATATTATGGTACTGTTTTTGGTGTTAGAATTGCTGACCTGTGTAGTGACTTTGACCTTGGCAGAGCAATTGAGTGCCCACCAAAGCCTCTCTATTGCTGCCCTCCTGAACTGGACAGGGGAGGGAAAATCCAATGGAAGGCTAATAGAGTTCAGAACACAAACAGATCACTTACTGTTACAGGCAAAACAGACTCAATTTGGGGAAATTAATTGAATTTATAACTGATAAAGTCAGAGGAGGATAAAGAGAAGTAAAATCCAAATCTTGCAAACATTTTCCAGCCACCTCTCCCTCCTTCCTGGGTTTAACTTTATTTCTGATTCCCTACCTCCTACCCTCTAGCAGCACGGGGATGGGGAATGGGAGTTATGGTGATTCCATCTCATTGTTTCTGCTCAGAGGGAAGACTTCTTCCCCTGCCCTAGGCATGGAGTCCCTCTCACAGGAGACAGTTCCTCCATGAACTTCTCCAGTGTAAATCCTTCCCACAGGTTGCAATTCTTCAAGAACTGCTCCAGTGTGGGCTCCTCTCTGCATGGGGCCACAGGTCCTGCCAGAAGGCCGCTCTGGTGTGGGTTTCCCATGGGGTCACAACCTGCTTCAGGCATCCGTCTGCTCAGGCATGGGCTCCACCATGGACCTCCATGGGATGCAGGGAGACAGCCTTCCTCACTGGGGTCTTCCCCATGGTCTTCTGCAGCTGAAGCACTTTCTCCCGTTCTTCACTGACCTTGGTGTCTGCAGAGTTGCTGCTCTCGTGCGTCCTTGCCCCTCTCTTCTCTGGCTGCAGTTTGCTTTTGTGCAGTAACTTAGCTCAGGGGTGTTACCGCCATCTCTGATGGGCTTGGCCAGTGGTGGGTCTGTCCTGGAGGGTGCTGGCATTGGCTTCATCAGATATGGGTGAAGCTTCTTGTAGCTTCTTACAGGCACCCGTGTAGCTCCCACTGCCAAAACCTGGCCACAGAAGCCCAAAACACCTTGTTAGCTAAAAGTATTACACATGCTTTTGTAGGAATTACACCTTCATAGTATTGTTTTGGAATTACTGACCTTATTAGCTAAAAATGTCTGCTAGGACAGACCTAAGCCAGTGTAATTACTCAGTGGGGCTTCTTCCATCAGGTCAGGGGGTAACTCAGCACTTGAGTGCTGGAAAATCCAGAGCATGCTGTTCAGTGAGAATAACATGCTATACAATTCCAGTTTGCCTCAGTGTGGCAATTCAAACTTAGTTAGATATCCTTCTACCTGCTTTATGCTTAAGGGAGAAACTTTATTACCTCTCTCCATAACCTGAGTTAGATGCATGGGGAAACTGGCAGCCTGGCAAATTGGTGCTATGCTAGGCTGAACTGCCTCACATCAGGTTTGAGAGTCTCCTGCTCACCAGTGATCTTTGGTAAGACACTTCTCTGAACAGTGGTCATGCCATATGAAGTCATTCCCAACAAGAAATCTTGTTAACCTGTAACCTAGTGTGGGGACATGTCAGCCTTCTGGGAAGCAAGAGGCTTGTTTAGAAGGGAGAGATTATAAACTTCTGATAGCAGGAACAATCAAAAAACAATTGCAGGATTCTTTTTAGCTACTAGAAAAACTTTTTTGTATAAATTTTTTTATTGAAATACATGCTCCTTTACTTCACAGAAATGCAATCTTGGCTCTCCTGAAGATTTTCTTTCCAGAGCATTAGACCCCCCACAGCAGCAAGTAATTGGTAATGCGATGAACTTATTGAGGAAGATTGGAGCTTGTCAATTGAACGAGCCCAAGCTGACTCCATTGGGCCAGCACCTTGCAGCCCTTCCTGTTAATGTAAAGATCGGCAAAATGCTTATATTTGGTGCTATATTTGGCTGCTTGGATCCTGTGGTGAGTAAAAATAAATTTTATCTCTATTTTTAAAAGTAAAAAAATTGCTAACTCTCTTTGTAGGTAATCTGATTTTTTTCAATGTGGTATTTTGAAAAGATGATGCAAGAAGTTAAAATATTTCTTTTAAGGTGAGGGCACCTAGGCATCATGGAGAGGAATTTTCTAAGTTTTTTTATGTTTAGTCTTGATCTTAAAGGTCGCCTCCAATGTAAAATGATTCTATTATCTAAACTCCTAGGTACTATTCACAAGGAGTAGGCACCTTGGTCTCCAGTTCTGTCTGTGGTGATCCCAGGGAGTCTGACACTTAGAGAAGAAAGTCCTTATGAGTTAGGCAGTTTGGATTACCCCACAGTTTGTGGGCCAAGAACATGCTAATGTAAAGTTACTGAAAATAATCAATGCAATAATTCATCATATAAAGACTGTTTCATAGTTTGTATTTTCACCTGTTTAATTCATTGCAAAGTAGGAGGAAACATTGGTACATTAGTTGCTGGAAAATGAAAGTTAAAATTCTTGGTGTTTCCTGTTAATGTGGTATAACCTAAAGCAGTTGATTTAATCTGACCTTCACTGTATAGGATATTGCTCTATCATTTGGCAAAACATTTCATGAGAGTTTTGAGATTTAATATTTTTTATCCATGTATATAAGGCACTATGTAAACAGTGGCTCTAATATAAGCAAGTGCTGAATCCTGTGTAGGAAATATTTATGGTACTGAGTTTTCCTTGAGACTTAGTAGAACATAAACTCTCATTAAATATTATGTATTATCCATAGAGTGCAAGAGTGAGTCATCCTCAAGCTCAAGAAATTGGGCAAGGAAGACAATAGATGGGCATGGATGAGTCGAGACCTGCTGGTCAAACTTAAGGGCAACATGCAAATACACAGGCAGTGGAA
Organism: Formicarius rufipectus; assembly: GCA_013399695.1. Taxonomy (NCBI): domain Eukaryota; kingdom Metazoa; phylum Chordata; class Aves; order Passeriformes; family Formicariidae; genus Formicarius; species Formicarius rufipectus. Next base: position 232,661 of record VXAU01001443.1, on the reverse strand, counting down.
GCAAGGAGAGGTGTCCTCGGAAGAGTGTAGGGATGCAGTCTAGTTGTGTAGGAATGGGGTGAGAAACGCCAAGACAAAGCTGAAGCTGAACTTGGCAAGGGACACAAAGAAGAACAAGAAGTGTTTCATACATGTGTGTTGGCCAGAAAAAGAAGCTCAAAGAAAGTGTACCTTCCTGATAAACAAGGTTTTTATCAACTGGTAACAATGGATGAGGAAAATGCTGAGGTACTCAACAGACTTGGTCTTCAATGGCAACCTCTCTTGCCACACCACACTTCTTTAGTGGGCGGAATGCAAGATGGGGGCTGGTGGAGCAAAGTCCCTCCCACTGTAAGAGAGAATCAGCTTCATGACCATCTGAGGAATCTGAATGTATCTAAGGAACCCGATGACAGGCATCCCAGAAGCCCTGAGGGCTTTAGCTGATGTAGTTGCCAAACCACTCACCATGATATTAAAAAAGTTAAGGCAGTCAGGTGAGTCCCTGGTGACTGGAGATCACCAGGAATATTGTTCCCATCTTTTCTTAAAAGAATTGAAAGTAAAACCCTGAGAACTACTGACCTGTTAGCCTCAGCTCTTGCCTGGGAAGGTCATGGAACAGATCCTGCTAGGTACATGCTAAGGCACATGTTGGACCAAGAGGTGATTTGAGGCATCCAGCATTGCTTCACTAAGGGCAAGTTCTGCCTGACCAACCTAGTGGCCTTCTGTGCTGGAGTGATTACATCAGTGGATAAAGAAAATGCCATAGATGTCCTGGACTTCTGTAAGGTCTTTGACACAGTCCCTAATGACATCCTTCTCTTCAAATTCGAAAGATACTAATTCAATGAGTGGACTTTAGGTGGATAAGAAGCTTAGTAAATGGTCACATCCAGAGGTAAGTGACAAGTGTTGTCCTTCTGGGTTCCATAATGGGATCAGTGTTATTTAATGTCTTCATTAATGGTGTAGACAAAGGGATCTAGTGCACTGTCTGCAAATTTGCTGATGACCCCAAGTTGTGTGGTGCAGTTGACACGCTTGAAGGATGGGATGCCATCCAGAAGGACCTGGAGAAGTGTGCGGAGCTTGTGAAGCTCATGAGGTTCAACAAGGCCAAATTCAAGGTGCTGCGCCTGGGTTGGGGCAACAGGTGGCGAATGAAGGTATTGAGAGCAGCACTGCCGAGAAGGACTTGTTGGTGCTGGTGTATGAGAGCCTGGACACGACCCACCAACATGCACTTGCAGCCCAAAATGCCATTTGTATCCTGGGTTGCATCAAAAGCAGTGCGGCCAGTGGGTTGAGAAAGGTGATTATGCCCCTCTGCTCTGCCCTCGTGACCTGGAGTGCTGCATTCAACTCTGTGGTCCCCAGCATTAAGGACGTGGAGCTGCTGGAACAAGTCTGGAGGAGGCTATGATGATGATCAGAGGGATAGAGTGCCTCTCTTGCAAGGAAAGGCTAAGAAACTTGGAGCTGTTCAGCCTGGAGAAGAAAAGGTTCTGTAGTGACCTGAGCACCTAAGCCTTTCAGTACCTGGACTGTGTTTCAGAGAGACTTTTTACAAGCGCATATAGTGACAGGACAAGAGGAAATGGCTTTAAACTGAAAGAGAGTAGGTTTAGATTAGATGTTAGGAAGAAGTTCTTTACTGTGAGGGTATTGAGCTACTGGAACAGGTTGGCCAGAGAAGTTGTGTATGTCCCATCCCCTGAAAGTGTTCAAGGCTGGGTTGAGTGGGGCTTTGAGCAAGCTGGTCTAGTGTAAAGTGTCCCTGTCCATGGCAGGGGCTTGGAACTAGAGGATCTTTAAGGAATTTTAAACTAAACCGATCTATGTTTCTATGATAATGATAGAAGAAAATTTAAAGCAATTTGTATGATAAACCTATAAACTTATAATAAAATACTCTTAAGTGCTGTGTACTTTGCTAATTACAGGCAACTCTGGCTGCTGTTATGACAGAAAAATCACCATTTACTACACCAATTGGTCGAAAAGATGAAGCAGATCTTGCAAAATCATCTCTAGCTATGGCAGTTTCAGACCATATAACAATCTACAACGCTTATCTGGGGTAAATTATCCTGTGATTATTGCTCCTTTCAGATAACACTTAAGTAATGCAGTTATTTAAAGAATTCTTAATATTGCCTCTTGAACTGCTTTCACTTCAAGTTTTTCTCTTCAGAATAACAATGGATTGTGAAATACTGTAACAAAGGGTAGATTGCTTAGTATTTATTCTTTAACTCCTTTTCACTGTGCTTACACACATACAGAGGTTTATTGTGTCAATTTATCCTAGTGCTGTTTGTGGTATTCCAGAATATTTTGTATTTGATAAAGTACAAAAATATAAAATAACCTATTGGGTGGAGGGGTTAGGATGTTATCACTAAATCTCAAAAAGCACCTGCATTTTGTTTTGACTGTCAAGGAATGTATATTTTTGCAGAGAAAGTCACTTTGTATTTTTGTTAGTATCTTGTCTAGTTTGTGTTACAGGCATATTCTCTGGAGTTACCTTAAGCCAGCAGCATTCATCTTCATTAATGTATCCTGTTTTAGAGTGGAGAATGCTGATGAAAAACCATTATTCCTTTTTAACTTACTATGGCTTTCATCGTTATACACTTGATGGGAATCTTCTTGCTTAATAAGACAGGGTATTTTCCTCAGGTGGAAAAGGGCTCGACAGGAAGGTGGATATCGTGCTGAAATGACTTACTGCAGAAGAAACTTCCTTAATAGGACTTCACTGTTAACTCTGGAGGTACGTGAAATAATTATGCTCTGCACTCATAAATTATTTGTTAAAATTTCCTTCTGAAGTGTTGTTTCCTCTTAAGGGGATGGTACATCACAGTGTCTAAGTTTGGCTTGGCTCCCTGCCAAACCCAGCTGCTGGCCCGTCAGCTTTCCCCCTTCTTCCTAAAAAGGAGGAAAAAAAAAAAAAAAAGGTAGCAAAAGAAAATTGTAGCAGAGGAAGAAAAAAAAATATTTACATATATTTCATGTATATACAATTAAACACTATGTACATACGAACAAGAATCCCAAACAATCCCAACCAATCCTAAAAGGGAAAAGTATGAAAAAGGGTAAAAATAAAACAGACACACACAACTGAAACCCAGCAATTAGCTCAATAGAACAACTAACACAATAAAATCTCAACAACTTCCCTTAGGAAAGGCAAATTCCTCACCTGTGCCAACCCAGAGAACAGCTCCCAGAGAGGCCTCAACTCATATAGATAAATGAGGCCAAAACACTGAGACCTGCTGTCTCTGAGTTAACCAGACAAGGGAGAAGAGAGAAAGAGAGGGAGGTACCTCCCTCTCTGTCTCTTATACACCTGATTACATAAGGGAATGGGATGGAAAACCTCCTTAGTTTTTGACCCCAGTTGCAAGGGAAGGCCTATGAAAAACCACTATACACAGGTACTATTTAGACAAGATAAAAGCAAGTGGAATGCTAGGGACTGATGAAGTGCACACACACTGTCAGTCAAGGTAGCTGTGTCTTTGAGTTTTGATATGCGCACTTTGATATACATCTTTACAGTGACTGCCATTGGAGAAGCTGGGCCTTACTTTCACCAGAGAACCAAAACTTTATGAATTAAAGAATTATATTGTGTTACTCTTTCAATCAAAAAACAGGCCTATTAACATTTAATTTGAAAGATGAGCCACAAACTTGTATAAATGGGCATTTATTTTTGGTGAGAGAATGTTTTAATTGGTCTTCCCTATTTAAGTTTGGATGACTGTGCACTTCTAAGCACAAGTGGATCTTTGATGCAAATGTACCTTTTCATTCTAACTGCAAGTAGAAGATTTAGTATTTGCAGCATATATAGTTCCATATATCTAATCCTGTATTCCAGTTGTAGGATTATGTTATAGACAATATTTTGGTCATAAAAATAGCCAGTATTTCAGTGTTGCTGCAGAAAATATAAATGGCTTTTCCAGTAAGCGATTTTCCCCTGGAGAGCATAAATAATTCAGATGAAGTTTCATTGTATGCTGCTGTAGTGAAGTAAGTAACTTTTAATTCAAAATTTTACTAATACCCTACTAATTCCAGGATGTGAAGCAAGAACTTATATGGGTGGTCAGAGCTGCAGGGTTCACAGCACCTACAACACAATGTGGATGGGATGGAAATGGAGCCACACAATCCCTTTCTCTCAGTGAAATAGCTCTTCTTAAAGCTGTGTTGACTGCTGGACTGTATGATAACGTAGGAAAAATACTATACATGAAGTCTGTGGATATTACAGAAAAGCTCGCTTGCATGGTAGAAACTGCTCAGGGTAGAGCACAAGTGCATCCGTCGTCTGTAAACCATGACCTACAGACATATGGATGGCTGCTTTACCAGGAGAAGGTAAGTTTCAGGTAGTGAATGTGCCTGATAGTTTGTGTAAAGGTGGAGTTATGACTCTAATATACTTCATCATAGTGTATATTATTTAATATCTGAATCTTTTGTTTTTATTAAAAGAGTCTTTTATTATCTAATGATCCTAAAGTTCATAAAAGTCAGTCAACTGAGTGCTGGAGAAAACAAAAATAAGGTTGAAGATCATGAACAAATCTGTGATGAAACTGGTAACTAGAAAAGACACCAAGTTCCTTCCAATCATTTAACTTAATAGTATCACTGAATTTTTAAATACAGCCCTGTTGATTTTAATACCACTCTAAGCAGTAATGTGTAGTAATAACATTTCAAAGTGTACTTCTGCTTTGTTTACTGGTCAAAGCAGACTCTAGAGTTTTGAAATTTGGCACTGACCTCACATATGCCAGTAACAAAGTGAAATAGCCAATTATGTAATTGACTGCTGAACTCCCTAAGTTAATTGCATTTTTTTCGTCTAGCAAGAAAAATAGTGTCAGGTATTTGCTGAATTCAAATGTTTAGTTAGTTACACTCTGGTACAGCAAAACTTTGACAGCAGTTGCTTAATGCCCAGATTTACTGTAGAGAAGCAGATAGTGCATGTAGTCACGGTATTTTTTTGATAGCTGAAAATATTTCTTGCCCCAAAAAACCTTTTAGTGTAAGGACAAGACAGCGGCTGAGGTAGATAAGTTATACCATGAACAGTGGAACAAAGCCTGCACTTCTCTATGAAGGTGCACTCTTCTTGTTTCCTTTCTTCCCGTTGCAAGTCATTCTCATCACATTTGGTCTTTACCTATGAGAGGCTCCAAAGCCAGAAGTAGCACATGCTGAGCCCTGTAATAGTTAATTATGTGTGTGTCAGTGTATGTGTCTATGTGTGTACCACATATCCACATGTGCACGTGTGGGTATAGGTAAATAGAAAAAACAGCTGCTCCCAAGAACAGTGTGAAACTGAACAGCTTTACCTGCCTTTTGCTTTGGTAGTTTTTACTGCATTTGATGTCACTTCTATGAACACCACTAACCTAACTTTGTCTTTCCAATTGAACTTTAACAAGATAACTGTGGCTTTAGCTAATTTCCTTGTAGTGTATAAGCCTGTGACTTAGAGGTGAGTTCTTTTATTATGTTGAGGGTGGACAAATAGCCATTGATGGTTCATATGCAATAACTTGAGTTGGTTGAATCTTGAAAAAGAAAAAGTGTATTTTTTGGTTTTAAAAGTAGCAATTAAATCTAGTCTTACAGCTGTTATGTGGTTTGGGATTTTTTCTTGCTGTTTTTAATGCTTATGTTTCTTTATATGCAGGTGAGGTATGCTAAGGTGTATTTGAGAGAGACTACTTTAATATCCCCATTTCCCATTTTGCTTTTTGGTGGGGATATAGAAGTGCAGCATCGGGAGCGTCTCCTGACAGTTGATGGTTGGATCCATTTTCAGGTGCGTTGAAGTGATAACTAAGTTTCTTTTGTGGTTCCATGGGCTTTTGTTTTACACAGTTTATGTACCAGCTTAATTTAAACCACTATATATGTGAGATAGAAATGAGGAAGTCTTTAGTAGATCACACTCAAAAGAATAGTCTTGTCATATGTGACTTGCAACAAACCAGTTTCTCTCATGAAGAAAGGAAGAAGAAGAAAGCTTCATGAAGAAACCTTTCAGAAAAAGTATTGAAAATGGGTTATAGACTGGACCTTTTTTAATAGTCATACTGAAAGCAGAGGAGTGTGCTGTTTTTATATTATGCTTTCCTTCATATTTGTCTTTAATATACAACTTTATATACTGCTCTATAGCCCAGTCAAAATTATTTGGGGCAGGAAAAAAAATCCAAATTGTGAAATACTTGCTTACCTAGGTTTGGAATGTTTGGTTTTCCTGACAGGTTTATTCCTTTCCACATGTAGAAGTTTTATATGGAAATGGGAAAATTGAGTGCATTTTCTTAGCATGTTTTTGCATACAAAACAGTTGACATAACAAGATTCTCTGTAAATTCTGTTCATGGCAAGCAGTGGTTTTTGCTTTGCTGCCATCTACTTGGTTACAATTTCTCTGCTCCTGTGGGCCATATGTTATTCTCAACAACAACTGTAAGCTACAAAACATTTTAATTTATTGCGCTCCAGTAATGAAAGTAAGCATCCATCTAGTTGAATTCACTGGTTAGCATGAATATGAGATTTTAAAAATCAGGTCACTTGTAGGGTTTTTTTGAGTTTGGTTGGTTTTGGTTTGGTTCGTTGTTTTGTTTTGTTTTGTGTGGGGTTTTTTTGTGTGGTTTTTTGTTGTTGTTTTTGGTTTTTGGTTTTTGTTTGTTTGCTTTTGTTTTTTGTTTGTTTGGTTTTTTTGTTTGTTTGGTTTTGATCCTGAGGTGGTTACAATTGTGTGGTTGCTGGGTCAGTTACATCTTTTCTATTTTTTCTCTTTAGATGCTAGGCAGAATGTTACATTTTGTGCTTCTGCCATCATAGCTACTTACTGTGCCAAAGGCAGCATATAAACAAAATAAATATTTAAATAGAGAGGGAAATATATAATTTAATACTTCTGGGAGAGGGTTCGCTTTTAAGTATCCCAGTTCCTAGTGGCATTTAGGAGAGGGTTTGTGATTTCTTTCTCAGAAGGCCTGGAAGACCTCCTGAGAGGAAAACGTGTAGTTATTTCAGGAATAAATTTAATTTGCCCTTTTTTCCAGGGGGTGGACGTGGGTAAAGCAGTTAATTGGGAGTCTTATTGGTAAATTAATAATTCCTTCATGTACTGGTTGGTCATGAAATATGTGGGAACACATTCCAAGTTACCTTTCTGAGCTGCTGTTCTTTAGGCTGTTATAATACAAACAACAGGTGCTTTGATAAGGTGTAATGTAAGCCCAGTCATCTATTGAGTATACTATCCATATGTTTAAAATGATATATGTGCATAATGTTTGCAGGAATCTTGTTATAAGCTTTTTTTATATAGTTATATTTTGATCTATATTTTGGTATAAAATGTCTGATAATGCAAATGTTTTTCTTTTCTGTTCTTTATAGGCTCCTGTAAAGATAGCAGTAATTTTCAAGCAGCTGAGAGTTCTCATTGAGTCTGTTTTAAAGAAGAAGCTTGAAAATCCCAAAATGTCACTGGAAGGTAACTTTATTACTGCATTAATGACATGACTGTTTATTAAATGGACCTTGTGGCAAATCTGAGGAATCATTAGTATATGGCATCCTCACACAGTAGGGTTTGTGTGACTTGAATGTTACTCCATTACCTTGAGAGACACCCGGAAATTAATTACTAACCCTGCATATTTTGTGTGGCTCCCCCCAGATTTACAAAGATTTGCACAGTTTAAAGATGTCCCTGATAACTACGTTCAAGGTAGTGGCAATAATGGCGAGGTAGGCACCTCAAAGCAGGAGTAAGATTGTTTGTGAAGAATCTTAGGCATAGATGATTTATAAGTGTTGTGAAAATTGATGTGAAATTTAGGTTAATGATCGGCAACTGCATTTTGATCCCCAAAGTTAAAAGACAGAGGAGCACAGTTGACACTTTGTACACCATATGTTCAGAATAGTATTGTAGGTGGGGAGGATGAAAGGGAGTTCCCATATGTTAATATATCTGTAGTTAGCTTATCACTGTATCAGTCTCTTTTGAGAAGTACTGAAATGTCCACCACCAGTTCATTGAGTAATTTTATAAACTTTATAATGATGTACTGTGGAAGTACTGTTTGTCCATTGCTTGGCAAATGGTAATCACGTGTTTTACTTTAGATTCTGACATAGCCTAAAGCATATAAAATTTTAAGTTACTGAGAGCTTGACTTGTCTTTTGATTTTCTTGGGGGTTAGGGTTGTTTTTAAGCTCAATCTTTTGCACTCACTGTGTTTGATTTCTTTCCTAGATGACAAGGTCTTACACATTATCAAAGAGCTGATAAAGACAGAGAATGGTAACTGAAACCAGAAATCAGTATCGAAGCAGAGCTTCAGTAATGACAGAGGAAATACGCACTCCAACATTATTTGAAATTTAAATGCTTAGCGTGGTTGATACCAGCCACAATGGGGATAGACTGCATGATTTTGCATAGGATTAACCTTTTTCTCTATCACTTTAAAGATGAACATTGACTGTTTAGCATTTACAATGCATTCAGTGCCATTTATCTGACTTCCAGTGATAGCTGCAATCAGTTTCTTTTTAATATAGAAGTGGCTGTGAACCATTTCTCTTTTTTCAGCTTAATGTGCTAATCATATCATCACTGGTGATGCAGTAGGTAGTGATGATTAAGTACTGAATCTCAGTTGAGAATAATTCCATTACATAGGTGCAAAGACATGGCAAATGTTTCTTATATGGATTTCGTAAGTGGTGATTTGTTTTGAACTATGAATTTACAGTTTTGAACCAATACATGTTACAGATGTCTTAATTTTTCTGTATGATTTACATTAAGAAGATGCTCTGTAAAATGAGGAATGATATGAACTGGTGCTCAGCTAGACAAGAGTACTAACCAGCAGCCCCTCCCAAACAGAGGATGTGCCTCTTCTCACGATTGTTCCTCTCTGTTCACCTTTATCGTTGTCTCTCCCTGCATCTGCAATGTTTCGCTGTCCCTTTTGTATTTCAAGTTTTGCATAGTCCTGCAAGCTCCCTTCAAATGATGAGCATATTTTACCCCCCTTTTATTGATCAAAATTCAGGCTAATCGTCTTCAGTGCTTTATCAGAAAAGTTCCTGGTGGAAACTTTCAGTGGCTTCTGGTCTTCCCTGTTCTCTCCTACCACTTGCTCACAATTACTGTATGTCTGTGAGATCCTTTGTTTTTTATTTCTTTAATGCTGAATAATCCTTAACCAGATACCTTAATGAACCAAATGCCCTTATATTCTACCTAGCCACACTGTTTGCAATTATTAAGTGCAACTTCAGATCACCAACACCACTTTCAAGAAGGAGGAATATATTGGTGGGGAAAGTTAGCCATTAACCAGTCACAGTCAAGTAGGAACTCTATGTACAGACAGAGGAATAGTGTAGATGATAACTTCTGTTTAATCTGAAAAGTAAAGATTTTGTATGGCAGAAGTTAATAGTTCACAGAAAGAATGCTGAGGAAAATGCACAAAAATGCAAAATACATGGAACCTATCTAGTTAGATTATCACGGTAGAACTGGTATTGCTGTGCTAAGATGGAAGCATAAGCTGAAAATATGCTTGTGCATGTTACCCTATACTCAGTTCTGGAAGAGGCAAGTTGCAGTAGTAATTTGCTACGAACTCCAAAGGAAAAGGGATAACATCTGTTATTTGTTTATGCATTGTGATAAACTAGTGGTAGTCTTGGTTTCATGGAAGAGACAGGAAGGAGGTTCTTGATATTTTTGTTTTAACACAGGAATATACTACATTTAGGCAAGGAATCACTTAAACAGTGAAGTTTGGTTCTTAAGACCTCAGTTTTACCTTCTGGATTCCCAGACATCGAAATAAAAACTTGAAAACTGTGTTCATTGAAGATATAAACAAAATCTGCACCCTGAACAGTTTTCTAAGTGCTGTTCCAGTTGCAATATTTTTTTTTGTATCCTTTGGAGATATGAATTAGAAAAACATTTCAGTGATTTAGAGACTAACAAGCTCCTGTTTCTTTTGAATTTGAGTTTTGTGAATCAGTTGTTAGTCTTAAATTGCTACATCTTAGGGAAAGTGTGAATTGTCCTTGAATTCTTCTCCCTGATTCGTCTATGATGAATAGAGAGGTTTTCTCCCATGTATGGATGGTAATGTTGAAATTGAGTTATTCTGTGTGTTCCTCTAGCATGCCCTGCAGAACTAAATTAAGGGGGATATTTTGTAATAAATAGGAATTTGCACGTTCTTCTCAATGAGCAACAGTTTTCTGCAAAACAGATTAAGGAAAACACACTGTGGTGTACAGATAAGCACAGTTATCTTAAATACTATGGTGGCTTTCTGCTTCTGCAGTATACATGAGCAACTTTTGTGTTTGTGCTCTTTTGGCTGGATGAACTTTCTCTTTTGCTCTATTTATTAAATAAAGACTTCTGTTAACAGCGTTGTGTTACTTCTCTGAAAGCATTTGTCAGACACAAGACTGGTCAGTAGTTATGGGTCTTTGTCACCATAGTCTAACAGGGGGTTTCAGTGTGTACTTTTTTTTGAAAGATAGCATGTCCTTGTGTCTTGAAGAGAATTCCCAGTTCCTGACACTGAAGCTGCAGAATTTCCACCTCTTGCCCTCATTGGCTCCTGGGCTAGGGGCTGCTTGAAGCTCTCATTTGCCCTTGATATCTTTCTCAGTGTTTGACCCAGGAGAACTTTTCTTGTTCCTTCTGCAAGTCTTCCCAGATTTATAGCCGACTGCACAATGGTTAGAATGAGGAAACATTTTTATTTCCCTGCATTCAGTTGTTTAGAATAGTGCTCCAGTACATAAATGGTCCGTGGATGGACATGTAACCAGCACGCAGACTGCTTGGAGAGCTCCATCGTTCCCAGCTATCTCTCCCCTGGTCTATTTGTGTTACTTATGCAGAGCAGTCTATTGCTGTTAAAGCTTACTCGATTCAGAGTTTAACTGCAAGGAATTAGACACCTAATTTAGTAGGAGCAAAATACAAGCCGCAGCAGCTTCAGCTGTCTGGGGTCTGGCTCTATCGTCGTTTTAGGGCACTGCTGTCCGGTTTGCTCTCCAGGCTCTGCCAGACCGATAGGCCGTGGTCGGGAGGTCGCAGACCCACTGGCGCTTCCCCCGCAGCCATCTGGCCCGGTGGCAAGCGGCTGAGAAGAGGCAGGCGTTTGAGTGACATGCATTTAGTTTTGGAGACGGCGGTCGGGGCCATGCCCTGCCGGGCGGGGCGAGTTGCCCGGGGGCGGGCAGTGACCGCCCC
>VXAU01001443.1:126843-218880 GCA_013399695.1 Formicarius rufipectus | reverse complement strand
CTCGGTGAGTCTGCGGCCGACAGCCCTGACACTCCACCCGTGAAACCCCCACCCTCGCCCCCGTGCCTCCCACCGCGCCTCCCTGGTGCCCCTCAACGTGCTCTCCAGCCCTGCAGCCCCCGTCCATGACACCCCCACCACCTTGCTCTCCACCGTGACTCCCCGGCCACTTCTCCGCTCCGTGATCCCCGCTGTATCCCCGGCCGCTACATCCCGCCACCTTCCCCAGTCGTGAATCCCCTGGCCGTGCACGTCGAGGGTGGTTCCCAGCCTTCGCTCCTCATATACATGCTTGCCTTGGTTATGCCCATCCCTGCCTGAACTACTCACCTCGGTCTCTGACTGCTCCCAGTGCTCAGCACCGTCGACTGGCAGGATTTGGCAGCCTGCGGCCCCATCCTTCCCACCACTCCAGCTGGTCCTGTGACCCTGCATCAGGTAAATGCACTCTTTGTGGCAGGCTTGGTTGCAGTTGGCACCTTGAGGGATGGCCCCCTCAAGCCAGTGGGTTCTGGCAGCTCCCCAGTCCTCAGGTTTCCCACCTGTGAAATGGGCACAGAGGAGGACACCACCTTATCCCATATGTTAGATGCATTAGTGGCAAGGACCGTGCAGGGGATGGTGCCTGTGAGTGCAGGCACTATGGAAAAGCGCTGTGCGTAGGCAGCAGAACTGTTGAAACAGTATGGGAGGCAGTGGGCATCGTGAGCAGGTCTGAGCCCTGGGCCCTGATGACTGGATCATTTCCTTCATCCCTCCTAGGATCCCTGCTTCGAGGATGGGACAGAGTTTGATTTCCAGGAGTTCAGAGATGCTGTTGATGATTTTGTGTCTGGCAAGTAGATATTTTCCCTTACCTGAGCCAAATGTACCTGCATATGCACATGTGCAGTCATGCTGTGTTTTGTCTCATCTTTTTCTGCTTTGCTTCTGGAGTTTTGGATGTCCACTCACTGCATATTTGTTCCACCATGGCACAGTGTGTAAGGCAGTGCATTCCTGCTCAGAGTGGCTCATTTAGAGGGTCCTGAACTGTCATAGAGCTTTTTCCCATGGAAGACAAATTAAATCCAAAAAGCTTTAGTGTGCATAGCTTTTGCAATAGAGTGAAAGTATTTCAGGGTATACTGGAGGGATGTTTAGAACAAGAATGGCATGCTGGGGTTGGAGGGAACTGAAGACATGAGTGCATTTTGCAGCTTAACACCTGTGGCTGTTCCCTCCAGACATGTCCACCTTAATGCCACCACCACTTGACTGCACTGACTTTGATTTCTCACTTGGTGAAGAGGTGGCCTTTGGCCTCTGCACCCCGCAGCTGGAGAGCAATATGCTGGCACAGATGCCCCCACAGAGCCTGCCTTCCTCTGAGCTAAGCTGGCGGGACCAGGCAGACCAGCACCAGAAAGCACTGGGAGATGCCCTGGAGGCAAACAGTCAGGTAGGAACCCCCAAGCCCTCCCTGGCTTGCACTGCGTATCTCTCTGTTGCATCCTGCTGAGGTGACTGCGTGGCCCTGGTGTGCAGCATCCCCTGGTCCTGGACAGTGGGGCTGTCCCAACCACTGGATCCGTATTTGTCCTTCGCAGCTGCAGGAGACCCTCACACAGAGGCAGGAAGAGCTGGCAACACTGAAAGAGAGCAACGTGCAGCTGAAGGAGCTTGCGAATCAGGCCAGGCAGCTTGCTGCTGTCCTTGATGTGAGTTCTGCCACCCCGTCTAGCTAGCAGACTCTTGGGGACGGTGCTGTGTCAGGGTGCAGGGTGCAGAATGTGGGGTGAGGTAGTACAGCGTGAGAGAGAGCCAGGATGGGGGGAGGTGTGAGGTGGGATGGGATGGTGTGGGGTTGTCTGACACGGGACGGGGGGTTGTGTGGTGGAGTGGGATGGGACAAGCCTTTGTGGATTAGTGCGGTGTGGGGTGAAGCAGTGCGGGATGGTGCAGGGTAGTGAGGGACAGCGTGGTACAGATCGAGACAGAGCAGTGAGGTGTGAGACGGGGTCGTGCAGTGCGGGATGGAGCAATGGGATACACTGTAGTATGGAGCAGGATAGTGCTGTGCAGGGGAGGGCGGTGAGGCACAGGTCCTGGAAGTCGCTCTCCTTTCTTACGACAGACGATGATGCTTCCGCAAAGCACCGACGGGACGGCCCTTCCTCCTCCTCCTCTGAATTCTCCACCTCCTCCCGCCGCCACAGTCGCTGCACCAGCAGGGACCCGACGGGAGGATGCGGAGGGGGTGGACGCCATGCTGCGGGCTGTGTCGGAGAAGTGCCGCGCCGCCCTGCGGAGCCTGGGTAGCAGCCCGGGGGACAGCTCGGGAGGCAGCCCCGGGGGCAGCCCCACGGCCAAGCGCCCTCGACCGGCCCCTCGCCTCCACGGCGCCTTCCGGGGGCTGCGCACCAGCCTCGCCGCCCCGCACCCCGACGGCGGGGACGGGCAGGAGGGCGGCAGCCTCCGGACCCTGGCCTTCCCGCAGGGAAACGCCTTCACGCTCCGCACCGTCGCCGGCGGGCACCGCTTCCGATGGGTGCCGCGCTGAGAGCCCTGCAGCGCCGGGCACGCGGAGCGGGACCGGCCGCGGCGTGAGGCTAGCAACGCTCCCCACCTGGCGGCACGATCTCCGTTTTCTCTTGGAAAAGGGTTATTCCCTCTTTTCCCCGTCGGAGGAGGAGCGATGGCACGAGCACGGCAGAGGCCACCGCGACCCAGCGAGGGTCCCACGCAACAGGCTTGGTACACGGAGCCGCCGTGGCTGCAGAGTTGGCGGCTCGCCCTCAGTAGCTTGGTAACGAATGTAGAAATTAAACGAAGATCTGCCCGGTTTTACCCATAGGTTTTACGAAGTCGAGCAGACAAGCGTAGCTGAGGACAATGGCTTGGGGTTGGCCAGGGTGAAAGCAGATTGGCCATCCCAGGTGGTTAAACATGATGCACCTGCCCAATAGTGGAATTTTACACCCACAATGTTTACAAATTGCACTTGTGTCGTTCACGTGTGCAGCTGTATGTGTATATTTGTACTTGGTGTGATAATTAAAAAGTGCTTAAAATTGTCATTTATTTGTACAGAGTTAATGTAAATAGCGTTTTGCATCACATATGCATCTTTGCTTTCATTAGAGCAAGGATAACAGCAGAAAGTTTTAGAATAAAATATGCTGCTTTTAATGTTCAGTGGTACTAAGTGAAGTAAAAAGTGTAAAGGATGACTTTAAGCTGTACTGAATGGATACAATTTCGATTGCATCCACTGGGTTGAAAGCTGAACCACTGACAACACACGTGAAATGGCACCTGCAGTTTATTTTTCTGCAGCACACAGGAAATCTTTACCATCCAAAGTAGAGATTTTTCTCTCTGTGATGTTACCGGTTTTTCAATACTCAGATTTTCCCGTATTCTTGCATTCAGCAGTCCAACTGTGAGAGACTTGTGTGATGATTAGCACATCATTGCATCAGATTTCCTAGGAAATTCAAACCTTGCACCCACTGTTGTGCTCTTGGCAAGCAGAGATTGTGTCTAGAAAGAGAATGGTTCTTATTGCCAGCAGAACATACAGTTTTATGGCTTCTAGGGGACTGCAGTAGTGGGCATTTGGTATCTGTGGTCCTTCATGTCTCCAGCACTGATGTTTTCTAGCAGAAATTGTGCTGAAGCCCTGTCTGGCATGCTAAGGGCTCAACCTTGATGACTCCAGGAACATTTATATTTCCACAGAAAAGCATTGCAACTTTGGCCAAAATGTTTATGAGAGCTCTGATTTGTCAGCAGACAGAAGAGACAAAAGCTTCCTGACTGCACTGAATTTTGCAGGAAATAAACTGATAGTAAAAGGCAACTTCTACAGATATCTACAATTCCTCTCCATCTGTTCTATGAAATTAAACAAAAATTGTATAGTGTACAATTTTGTAATGCTTGTAAGCTTATTAATTCCTCAGAATTAAGGTGATACATTAGAAGTGTGCCCTTCTTGTAGGATGCAACAAAAAATAATCACTCTTTTGGATTGTCGCTACTGTTGATACTATGTCAAGTCTTTTGAAAATTATAAATACATTTTTACCCACTTTTGCGTTTAAACTGTTTTAGCATTTCCACTGATTAGTTTTACTCATGGCACTCCTATGCTAAAAGTATCCTTGATCAATTTTGATATCGGTTATGTAAGTAATAGAAGTAATAAGTATGAAAGCAGTAATAGAAAATGGTCATAGATAATTTTTAAAAATCTCCTTAATTTGAAGACCTATTAATTGAAAAGTCTGAAAATTGGCTAATCAGATCAAGGTGTTTCTCACTGAGACTCACAGGAGTGTCACTGGACATACGTATACTGCTGAAAGGCATTTGGTATGCAACATGGTATTTTCAGGCTATAAATACATTTATAGCAGTACACTGTAAACACCTCTTTTAAACTATGAAGTTATATATAAAATTGATACTTATCTATCCTCTTCCACACAAGAACTTCAAAAGAAATCAGCAAGTCTCTTGCACAGAGTAAAGCAGCACAACAAATGCTGTAAATTAGATGGGGTCCCAGTGCCCTTTCTCTTGCTGTCAAGCAGGAGTTCATGGGATCACAAGGCATGAAGCCTGGCCCCTTGATGCTCATGCATCATGGTTCTTATATCAGATGATGATTCTTGGAGAAGCTGGAAGTCTACCTCTGGGAAATCTCACATCCAAACAGATCTGTTTTTATGCTTGTTGTTTGGGACAGGGTCTTTGCAGAGTCTCTGGATGTGCAGGTGTGCTGGATTGAAGATCATTCTGGCTTGTAGCTTATGCTCACTGTGATTTTCTCTCTCTGGTGGTGCATGGTGTGTGCAATGGGTGAAGGGAGCCAACCAAGACACCAACATAAATAAAGCAAAGTAGATTTAATAACCTCTCATGAGCTTTGTTCCTAATCATAAGGTTTCTTCATTTTCCCCTGCTCTGCCTGTGCCAGGGTAAGGATAAGGGTTGAGTGTAAGCTCCTCAGTTCCATACATGGCTTGTTCTGTGCACATGGGTTTTTCATTGGGTAAAATCCTTAGGTATCAATTCAAAAAAGACCCCTGACCTCAAGGTACAACTTTATTAAAGGTAAATACTAGTAAAAGGGACCATCTTTTAGTAAATAGGTGCATATTAAGACAGTAATTTTATGTCTCTTCAGGATGGAAAGACCGGAATGAACTTGCATGGAGTTATTTAGAAATGGCATAGGGCTTTTGGTATAGCTATAATTTATGAAAGCCTTTTTTCATCAGCAATATTACCCATCCCCTTGTCTAAAGGCAATATCCAAGACTGAGTGTTGGCATGGCATTTTCTTGTAAAGGTTGTCAGGGTTGTCCAATGAGTCATAAAGAGAAAAAGTTGCCCATTCACAAATCTGAGCTACTCTCCACATGCCAATAGCATAAATGCTCTTGCTTCCATGTTCATATCAATGTGTATATAGACACAAGGGCACGTGTTGTCATTTAGTTGGCCTAACCACCATTTTTTAAGCACATAGGTTCCTACATCTCCTGCTCATATGAAGCTAGCCTCCATCAGAAAGATGCAGTTGATGCTCCTGTGGGTTTGCCTCAGACCCTGTGTGGTGGCAGGCAGGCAGGCATAGAGATGGCTCAGATGCTTGGTAGTCATTTAGAGACCAGATCGTAAAGTGGTTACCACCCTGTAGCAGCTGTGCTAAACTTCCTGTGGGGTTTGTCTCTTAAGTGATTGAGAAGATTTCACTGTCTTTTCTTCTCTCATTTTCCTGAACATTTTTCTAAAGAAAAATACCCCTATATCTAACCTCAGGAAAAAGGCAAGCATTTTGCAGTCAGTTTTATATGACAGCAGCAGCACTCACTCATCATATTTTCTAAACATTGACTTAATTCTGGACAACAACTATTATTTGCACTTTGCATTGCATAGTCTTAACAAACAACTATAGTTAATGAAGTTAAATGAGTTGATAGTTTGCTTTGGTATAACTATTTCATAGAAGTAGCGGTCTTAAAGTGTGCCTTGAATCTAGCACCTGTTCAAACTCTGGTAGCAAGTGACTATTTATGTTCAATATTTACTTTATTCTCTCCAATAAAATCCTATGAAAAAAACAGGAATTATTAAGTGTCTTCAAGGTTATTCACATGAAAATTTTTTGTAAAAGCTCCAGATTTCTTACATGGATAATGTAATTGCAATTAGAACTCATTTGTTAAAATAAAGTCACTTGAAACTTAAAGTCTTCTTCGCTTTTGCACCCAGTAAATTGCTATTGCAATGACCTGTGAGGCTATGACCCAGACAGCCTCCTTCTAAGTGTTTATATGGCAGGCTGACACACACTGTGGCATGGGTGTCAGGATTTTAGCCAGTGATTCCTATATTGGACTTCATATTTCTATTTACACAAGCTCACCTAGCTGATGCTTTACAGTTTCAAACAGTTTTCACCCATGTACCACGGATCATCCTGAATTCCCCTGGAAGGACTGCTCTGGCTTTCAGAACAGGAACACTGATGGCACATGGACTCAGCAGAGAGCCTCTACCCTCTGGAGAAATTGCTGGTGTATCTCAGCTCAGGTTGATCATATTTACAACACATTTAATGCAATAAATTCTATCAATTCTAGCTCTCTTTTCTATATTCTTGAACAGTAGAAATGTCCCCCGTTTTTTAAGCCTCCTTGTAGTGTTTGTGTACAGCTGTTTGAGTATCTTAAAACTCAATACTTTTTACCAGCTCTTTGCAAGTGAATGTTGAGTTTTTCCTGCTTGGGGACTTTTGGTGACAGCTGAATTGTCTGAGACACCAGGCGAGCTCCTGTTTGTGATAGTGCTGAGTCCAGAGACCTGCTAGAAACACTTTCCTCCTCTAGTCTAATGGGACTGCCATTCTTTAAAGCTTTGCTGCAATAGCACACTAAGACCTTGGTACTGCAAGAGCACATAGTGAAAGATAGCCTGGAAACAACTTGATTCCAAAAACATAGGCATAATACAAAAGGGAGTATCTTTTACTGTGATTACAATCAGGAAGCTGAGGCACATATATGTAATATGATTTGGCATATGCCTGTGACAAAACAAGAAACAGGATCCTGATCTTCTATATCCTGCTCAGGTTGTTCTTCAAATCATATAATGTCTCTTCCTCATGCCCCAAACTCATCCTGCCTCTTGGAGGAATTTTAACTAGCTGATACTCTGGGTAGGGGTAGGGAGAAGCTTGCATGGAAGAGAAGTAGGAGAAGAAGCACGACTGTAGGTTTTGTAGCATTTTTGTTTTTATTGGAAAGGCTTTTCAAGTTGGTCAAGTTTTGCACACTAAAAGCATAGACCAGATCACTGAAGTTTTCCAGAAAAGGGAATTTATCTTTATGATTACGTTCTGTTCTCTAGTCAATAATAAAAGTATTTCTAAGGAATCCCTTGCAGTTTTTCTGTTTTTGAATTTCTGTTCTGCTTTACTCCAGACTGGTTAGAAGTGACACTGGAGTTCATAGCCCTGTGAATAATAAACACATTCTTAAAAGAATACTTTTCTGAATGTAAGATGCTAGAGATGTGATTTTAATCTATCAAAAAAAAATCATAAAATCAGATATTTTCTAAGAAAACTTATCCCTTAATTTCTAGGCTCTCAGGTCCCACATGTGAACAGTTAGGGAGTCTGTTCTGCCCACTCCTTACTCATCTCATTTTGTTGTGCTCTTACACTAGGGCCTAGAACACACCCTGAACAATGGGATGGACACTGTAACCCCATATTCAGGTCTTGCCCTCTCCCTCACAATCTTACATCCCCAGCATGGTGGTAGAGGCAGCTGTCATTGGGGAAAAAAAAAACAAACAAACCAAACCAAACACCAGAAAACAAACTACAACAAAAGCCCAAAGTAGAGAACTTAAAAAACTGATTCAGAATCCTCAAAATTAAATCTTTTTGCTTCTCATTTTATGGTTTTCATTCAAGGACAAAATCAACACCTATAAGAACTAAGGACCTGCAGAAAGTATTTATAAATACTTTGCTGTTGCTTTTGAATGAGCACCTCCATGACTTTGATGTAGAAAAAAAAAAAGGTTGTGCAAATGACTAAGTCATCAGAAAAAAAAAAAACAAAACAAGTGGAAAATACTTGTTTATTTATTATATACTATACTGTATTTTAGCTTAGCAAATGCTCTGATACTGTGGACTCTCTGTGTCCAATTACTTTCCACTGGATCTTATCCAAATAATTCTACTTCGAGTCTAGCTCCTTCAGGATTTATTTGTTCCTTTATAGATGCTCAGTTGTGTACTATTCTGGCAAGAAAAGAAAAAAAAGCAACATTAATTAGCAAATTTAATCCCTGTGATTCACTTTCTTTTAGCTCAAGTGGGGTGGACATGGGAAACTGAAGACAATTTCCACTATGATCACAATGCTTTGGTTCCAACAGATGAATGAGTTGCAGTTTCATGTGGTCAAGGATCATTTAAAGTACACTAATAATAATCAAGGTTATGTGAGGTGATTCTTTTTGGTTTATGGAAATATATTTAACATGTTAAAACTAAACTTCAGTTCAAAAACATTCTTCATAATTTATTGAACAGTAAACAGATGTTTAAATACAGTGACAAGAAGTATTTTACAGCCTGAATACTATCTAATACTAATACTTCTAGATTCCCTGAATACTAGTTTTTTTAAGTGAAATTGGATGCCTATTTCCATGGGAAATGACATGGAAATGCAAAAGGATTTCAGCAACTCACAGGTGATGGAGCTGAGCCTGTTAGCAATTACTCAAGTGAAACGTGCTTGCAATGAGAGATGATAGTCTTTTTAAGCTGTATGGTAATTACTCTTATCTGAGACAGAATGTTAGAAACTTTGCCTTGTGTTCAAGACAACCTGAGAGGATTCCTATATCAGGTGCCTGAAGACTTGGATATAGTTGCGATTCATAATTATTCAGAACTGTAATTGCTTTTTACAATACTTAGTTTTACAGTAAGATACAGCAGTTTGTACTAGTAATGTAGAAAGGAGTATTGTGCTATCAATAGAAACTGCTAGAGGAGCTTTGGAAAGAACTGCATCTGAGAAATATTTTGGCAGTTTATTGACCAAGTCTCTCGGTATTCCTGGATGAAATATTATTTAGGCACACAGTTGGCAGCTGGCAATGAACCCAGAGGTTCTTTTGTTGGGTTAGAGTTTAGCCAAGGTAAACAAAAAGTAATTTTGTGCTTTGTGCAGTCTCCAATGGCAGCACAGTATCTCAGCATGTTGGAAACCTTCACGAGGCAGTCTGGACAGTGATGTGTTGAATGGATTTGTACTGTGCACAGAAAATGGGAGAACATGCTGAAGAGAGAAACTTAGCAGAAAGGCTGAGATGAATGACCTAGCAGAACAGCTTTTGATCTGTCCATGGAAAAGCAAAACCAGGCAATAACTATAATGTGAGGATGAAGAAATAGAGTGTATTGGTCTATGGAAGTGGAAGGTCACATTAAAACTGAAAATTCTGGGAGTCAACAGTATGTTACATGAAAAGTAATATAATTAAAAAAAAATGCACTTATCCCTTGGTGCCCTTGTTTTCTTGTTTCCTCCCTGCCATTTTAAAAGCAATAAAAAACTTTTTAAAGTCAAAAAATGACAGGTGGCACAAATTCCTCCTTGAAATGAAAGAGAACCTTAGTCTACTTACACACATTTACCAACAAGGCTTATCATTACCACCAAAAATAACATTGGAAATAAGAGTGGTTTAGGTGAAGGTGCAGTGCAAATGGTCAGAAAAATTACAAGTGGGCAATATCAGCCTTATATGTGCCAGTCTATACAAATAATGCAACATACTTGCTGTGACAAGCTGTAGCACATATCAACAGTTACACGTCTTTCTCTCTGTTTTGCTCACTTGTTTGCATAGAAGTTGTGATTTTCCATCATATCTGAAGTGTTGAGTTTCATCTGAGAAGGCATAGTAGATAGTCGTGTCTAGAACTCACTCCTAGTGTGTTCATAACTACTTTTACTGTGCTGGCAAAGATAAATGAAATGGAAGATTTCTGATGAGCTGACTACTGGGCTGCGTTGTTAACGGTTAGCTTTAAGGTGAGCCCCGGCAAAAAGCAGTAACATTTGCATCCTCTTGTCCTCTAAAGGAAGACCCTGTGCTTTGTGCAGATAAAATGAAGCTGTGAGTTCACAGCCAGAGTATTCCATTTGCCCAGTCAACAGCATTTCATACTGAAGTTCATACAACGGTTGCTCATCGCACTGTGAAATGATGTGATGAGAACAGCCACAGAAATTGACTCCCTATTTCTTTCCTGAATCCTTCCTTCACCTTTTTTTCTCTGCTTTCTATTGGAGATAGAAATACTTGGGGTTCAAAACTCTCTTTTACAAGTGGTAACCACTGTATTCTACTACTGTGAGTCACTTTGAGAGGCCCTCTTGATTTGCAGATACCACTGTGAGAACCGCTTCTCTAACCCACTTGGAAGCACCCGAGTACTGATACAACTGAGCAGGCAATAAGATTAGTATCTTTCTGGTATTCTATCTGAACAGCTAGAGACAACAATGAAGAAATACAGGAAGAAAAATTAAGATGTTTCTGTACCTCATGACCTCTGTTCAGTGAGATGTAACAAAGCTGGAATATTATTTTCCCTCTGGCAGGAAGTTTGAGGCCTTGGTTCCCAGAAACCTCTCATAATTTTGCAGCTGCAAAATGGAAACCAATTTTCACCTCTGTGCATTAATCAAATTTTTTTCACAGATTTCAAATGGCAAGTCAAACCTGTGGTTAATCTTGTTCTGAAACCTCACACTGTCCAAAGGGTAAATTTTTTTCTTAACTTGTTACACCTTTCTTAATTTATCCAACAGGGTGTAACAGACAGTGACTACATCCTCTCTGGAAAAGTATTCAGTCCAGTATGCCCTTGTTGCCCAAGACCCTGTGCTTCTTAACCAGTGAGGTTTCTCTAACTAGGTCTTTCTTTTAAACTAAACTTTCATAGAAACTTATTTAAAGACCAGTTTTTTTCACTTCCTTCTTTCTCTGACATGGAAACCATCTGTGATTTACTACTTCTAAGACAGTCTTCTGGAACTAGTTCTTGAGATCTGTCTACTTACCAGAACCTGGTGTAAGATAGCTTCATGCCTTGTCAGTAATCATTGGGCAAGGAACACCCTCACTGTTACATCCTCAGGTACCTGTTAGTGGTCCTTGTTCAGTAGACTGGATGCAATATATCCAAATTTTCCAGAAATATGTTGTTTCAGTCAGTTCTTAATTTTCTGATAATATTGTGAGGCTTGCTATTAATGTCCAGACCTCACCTTCAGAACTATAAATTCATGTTTTATCTTCAGAAATTCTGACATCTAATGATGATGGCAAATTTGTATTAAAAGACCTTAAAAATAATGACTAAGAAAAAACTGTATGTTACTATGGGTTTGACAACCTACATACCTGCTTTCAAGGATGTACGAGGCACAACATATCAGCACCATCTGCTGCCAAGGGAGGCAAACTACATGGTTTCTACATACTGGTTTGGGAATATTTTTACAGTGAATTACAGTCAGCCACCTTTCTAGTACAGAAGTGGAGTAACAGAGAAGTTGGCTGCAAAGGTTCCATAATGAGTAGTCTAAAAGGAGTCTACAGTGAGAAGATATGAAGACACTTAACCCAGATGACCACCTCATTTCACTTTGAAGACACATTCTTAGATGCTGTAAGCTTTCTAGAAGCAATAAACTTAGCTGTACAGCTTTTCTAAAACTAAATTCCTTTGCTTAAAATTCAGTTACAATTTCTAAGTGGCAGTAGAGCTCTTCTCTAACACAAAATTTCCAAAATTACAGGTGCTTCAGGAGAAGTAGAGTATGAAGGATATCCTTAGTGTTATACCTTCTTAACAATGCAATGCATTCTTATTAACATACATAGAGAAGTTCAGAATTCTCTATTGCACTTCTGCTTGATTTTGGATTTTGTTTACCACGGACTTTATCTAGAGAGTTACTTGTCTTAAGGCTACTAATAAGTGTAATATCTTGCCATATTTTCCACTTGATGTTTTCAGTAGAAATTTTATAGAAAAATCTCCAAATATTTTCTAATAATCTGTTCATGGTGCATGCTTGCCTGAAGGTCACAGGCAGGAATCACTGTTTGTGACACCAAATGCAGTGGGTCATAAAATTTACTCTTTAATGCATTGCTCTGCTTTGTTAATCTTGATTCTAATTCACTCAAGCAAAACCTTGTTGACTTTGAACGACTTTTTACTCTTATTCCAGTTAATAACCATATAATTCTCAGACTGCAACCTCTTTCTTCCCAGTGACAAACAAAATGCACGGTTACAAGTTTGTTCATCTGAAAGAAGATTTTCAGTGTGAGAAAAAGATTTGTTAAGAGACTCAAACACTGGTCTAACAGGTAGCAACTCAAAACACTTCTCCTAAGTGTTGCTGATTCATTGACTATTCAAGCGAGCTGGCTTTCCAGAGTTTGCTCTTAGGCACAGTGACAATATTTGGCTGTGCTCTCTGAATATTCGTCTTGTAGAAAGAGCTCACATGCAGTTAAACGAATAACTGAAGCTTTGCAAACAATCCTTTGTGAAGCTAAACTGGCAATGCCTTGTGTGTTGTTTGTTTTACAAGCATTAAGATGGTGTTGAGTGACTCAGCCAGTTTGTATCCTCGGCATGCTTAGCCTTGTCCTTACTAATACTAAGTGAGACAATAAGATGGCAGATTTTGCAAATAGTTTTACTGATATTTAATCGTTGCTTATTACTTAGGCTTCAGTAAAAATATTCTCCTCCATCATCTTGCATATGTGATGTCCTTTTACAGAGGTGAATTGTGCCACTGTAGAAAGAGAAATAGGAGGTAAACAAGACTACATGAGATAATTTTTGCAGAAGAATTTTTTAATCACTCTAATAATCCTTTCCCAGTGGAAAATTTAGAAAATTCTCCCGTTTTACAGAAATAGTAAGAAAGTGAAGAATATTTACAGCACATTTTAAAAAGTGGCACTCTCTTACTCATAGAAGAGAACACTACTAGTGTTGATTCCCAAATTCAAAATCTAGAAAGGAGGGAAATAGGCTCTATTACATGCTGTGTGTCTGCCTCTTCTGTCTTTCTAAAACCTGGCTGGCATCTCTTCAAATTTTCAAACTATGACAAGGACTGAAAAAGAAAGGTTCTGAACTTATTAAAAAAAAATAAAAAAGTTGTAAGTACTTCAATTTTTTCTCTTTCTAGCTCATTTGATTTAACTAAACTCTATCTTTCAAAGAACCATGTTTTCCTTTTTCACTACCAAACCCATGGCCAAGTTTTCTAAGGGTGTGTACAACCCCTCCATCATGAACATTTCATAAAACACATGCACAACTCATCTGTTGGGATTAAACCATTCTCAACATTTTCTCCTACAACATCTGCTTTTACCTGTCACTTTAAAGCAAATGCTAGCATGTTATTTCTGTAGTCTAGTAGTATATGACGCTGGTGAGATTTTCCCTACTTTCAGATTTGGCGATCTGCACTGGAGGACAGTTCTCCAGCAGCACACAGGGCCAGGTTGCCATTCACTCAGTTCTGACTCTGAGTGACACTGTTCATCTCTCACTTTTGGATGACCTGCCTGAGAGTCTCAGCACAGTGTTGCCTCCCAGGCCTCACTCACTGCACAGCAGTGCCCAGTTCCTCACAGTGTGCAAAGTCTCCATTAGCCTCTAATGAGGGTTTTTTTGTGTGTCATGCACCAAAGAGGAGAGCAGAGAAGGGCAATGAAGCTGGCGAAGGGACTGGAGCACAAGTCTTACAAGGAGCTGCTGAGGGTGCTGGGGTAGCTTAGCCTGGAGAAGAGGATGTTCAGGATAAACCTTATCACTCCCTACAACTACCTGAAAGGAGGTCATAGCCAGATCAGCCTCTTGCACCAGGCAGCCAGTGACCAGGATGAGCAGGCATAGTCTTAGACTGCACCAGAGGAGGTTTAGGTTGAACAGGAGGAGGAATTTCTTCACAGAAAGGTTGATCAGATATTGAAATGGACTGTCCAGTGTGGTGGTGGAGTCACTGTCCCTGGATGTGTTTAGGGAAAGACTGACAACGGCACTTAGTGCCGTGGCCTAGTTGACATGGTTGTGTCTGGTCAAAAGCTGGACTTGATGACCTTGATGGTCTTTTCCAGCCTAACTGAGTCTGTGATGCTGTGAGTCTGCCCACATCCCACTCTGCAGGCAGGGGCCGAGGCCCCCCTAGACGGCAGCACTGCCGCGGAGCTGCCCCGCGGGGCACGGCTGGCTCGGTGACACACACACCAGCCTCGGCGGTGCCTGCCTGGCGGGCTGCCCGTGCCCGGGGCAGGGCCAGGGCCCTCTGGCACCGACCACCCCCGCCGCCNGGGATGGGATGGGATGGGACCGGGTTCCCGCCGCCGCAGGCGCCCTCGTGGGATGCTTAAAGGGCGCCCGCAGCCGCCAGGGAGAGATGCGGTGTGAGCGGCCGAGGGGCTGCACCACCTGCCGGGCAGAGGCACCGGCGCCCCGAGCGCTGTCCGGGCGGTAAGTTTCCTTCCTTCTCTACAGCGTGCTTGCCACGCACCTGCCCAGGTCATGCCTTTACCCCCATGTGCACAGCCTCGCCCGCAGGGGTTCTGCTCGGGTCAGGCCACCGCGTCACCCGGCAGCGGGGTCTGCTAGTCCCGGTGGAGATGGAGGGGAAATGAGAAGAACCCGCCCGGAGACGAGCAGGAGAGATGAGGACTTGCTTTGAGTAACGGTGTCCTGTGGGGATACGGGGGCTGCCTGCGCTCTGGGGAGGGCCGCGGCCGGAGGGATGCTCCTCGGCGGCTCTGCCTTGTCACCGGGGCCGTGGGTGCCAGCGAAGCCTTGCCAACAGCAGGACTGGATGGAGGGTGATTTATGGTGAATAAACTGTGAGCTGCGCTGTTGCTAAGTGTTGTGCCTCTGTGTTTTTTTCCAAGGATAACGTCATGAGAGCACTCGGAAAAGATCCGAAGTGGAGCAGATAGCAAAGCCCACGGAAAGCGACTAAGGTAGGGAAGGATAGGCACAGATATTTACACTCCTCTATATGCTGCACTGAAGGGTTCCGCTGTACATTTCTGGGGGAGGGAGGGGAGGAAACTATGGAAAATAAGTGATTTTGAGAAACAAAACATAACCAAATTTTTATCCTTTCCTATCAATCCTTATGACACTTTTAAAACTGTATCATCTGCAATGTCAAAAAAATGCAAGTTATAATAACATGACATCTGTTCAGGGGAGGAAATAAAAACTCCTTTGGACTTCTCTCCTTTTGCGCTAGAGGGACTACTTGCTCTTTAAAAGCAAAAGTTACTTGACCTAATTGAAGGCATTGTACAGATTTACAGAGCTCTCTTTTCATTGTCACTGCAAGCTGACTTGTCCACATTTAGAGGGTGGTAAAAGATAAAAGGGACAACAAAGAACTTGCATGTACAGTAGGAACATAGGTGAAAAAAGAACTTATTAATCACGAACAAAATGCTTAACAGTAAGGAAGAGGTAAAATACAGGCAGCTTTTCTCTTAAGGAGTTATCATAAACCACAAAACCTGGTAAGACTGCAACATGCAAAGTGGTTGGAGTGGGAAGTGAAGGTGTAAATGGAATTGTCTGTATTGAAAAACACTGAAGTAGGAGATAAACAGTGTGCCCTTAGATATAACGACAGTATAGAAATGTGATCACTAGTATGCTGAGAATGTTACTTCAACATAAATATTATAAGTAAGTGAACCCATGGGAAAAGCCATGTTGTTAAAGTGAGCAATGACTGAGCTCTAGGAGACAAAGTTTTAGGGATGGTGGTGAAGGGGAACTGGTGGCCGAACCTCAAGAGAATGTAACAGTCTGGCAGTGCATGTTAGCTGGCTGTTGTCTCTGAAGTATCAACAGCTGCTAGTTGCACTCCACATTGTTCCGTTCCAAAGCATCGTGGAAAACTCAGAGGTGGCCTCCTCTTGCTGTGGAACAAGCAGAAAACAAGTATCCAGTGCCTTGCTTGGCTCATAACAGCAGTAGTCAGGCAAGTAAATGTCTTTTGTTTTGCATTATTTTGACTGATTTAAGACCAGTTTTTAAGAAGCAAAGTGAAGGCTTCAAATATAGTATTCACTAACTTTTACACAAATTGTCTAACTCAATAGTTCCTTTCCAGTGTGACTTCCAGGGGTTTTCTATCAAAATGAATGTGGGAGGTAAAATCTTACCACCATCCATCCTGAATTCATAAGCTTCAGTCCTGTATTTTTAAGCATCCTTTGTTACGTGGCTGTGAACGGAGGTATGCTGCGTCTTGTAACCTACAGTTAAGTTGCACTATGGAGTAACCAATGATAGTTCTAATTTCAAAATAACCTAAAACTACCTATACTGAATGAGACTCCTCACACATCTAGACTAATGGCAGGGTTGCAACAGTGACTATAAGCAAACAACTGACTCAGAAAAGGACTGATGTATGTGCATGTGATACTAATTAACTTGTGGAGGTAACATACTATACTGCTACTGGTTCTACTTACTCCACTGGTACTCTAAGACAAGAAACTGTTTGCAACACTATCCAGTTCCTTTTGGACCGTCAGGGGTCTGATTCTACTCCCACTACATACAGGTTTTTTCTGTTTCTCTAATTCAGGTCTTGCTAAATCAGAAACTTATCTGTGACATTTATTTTCCGGTAGTGCATACTCTTTGAACTTTTGTGTATATATGTGTGAAACATGAACCTGAAAACAGATGAATAATGCTGAATTTATGTAGAAAATAAAAGATGTTTCCAGGCATATTATTTCAGGAGTCATCTCATTTTGCAAGGACTCTGTGTCTGGTAGGCAGTGCACTGCTAGTTGGCTGCTGTACCTGGACACAGCAGTCACTGCTGCACTGTCACCTGATGCAGGGCTGGCCCACCATGGTCTAAAGGCAACCCCTTTGGAAGCTGCTGGGATTCTGTTTCCGGGAATGCAGGTGGTGCATCTGTGTGTGATGGGATGGCAGTGTATGTTAGCTGGTTGAAATTCTGACATCAGCTAACATGCAGTTGCTCTCTTTTTCCACATACTTTGGTCATCAAAATGGAGAGCTACTAAATCTTTTGGGTGCTACTGATTTTTTTTTTTTTTTTTTTTTTTTTTTTTTTTTTTTTTTTTTTTTCTTTCTTTTTCTTTTTTTTTTTTTTGACTGTCAAGCTCATCTCTGGTATTACGGTGGCATCTTATATTTCTGATATTTTTCATTATTCAAAGAATTGTGAAATTTTTTTCTTAATTTATACTCCAGTTTTCATCTGCTTTTAGATACCCAGGAAATAGGAGGTTTATAAATACTTGAAGCAGGTAAATAATTCAAATGGTTAGAAAAACTTGTAATCTCTGAGAGCTTTCTTAAAGCAAAGGCAGCAGTATTAAAGACTTCACATGAGGTTTATAGATTAATTGTAATATTTTTGATAGTGATATTTGCAAATATAAATGCAGAGTTTATTGGGGGACTGGTGTTTATTTTGGGGCTTTTGTTTGTTTGGTTTGGTTTTGCTTTGTTTTTAAGTACTTAAAAGCTGAAAATGCTAAAGTCGCTTTTGCTAGTTGCCTAAATTCTGTATTTGAAAAATAACTACCTTTTCAATGTATATATTAAGCAAAGTGAACTTTAGAGTTTTTCTTCTCTCATTGCTTCTCAGAATTACTTAATTTGTGAACATCAATGCATTGAAACAACTGCACATAATCTCACCTACCAGGAGACACAGCATGAATAGAACACAATATTAGACTTAGGGGAATAAAGGCTTTATGCACATCAATCTCTTTGATTCGTGTTACACTGCAGGTTTCTATCAAACATGCTGCCGCAGGCAACAGAGTGTTAACTTTGTCCTCATCCTGGCACTTCAGTGATCTATAGAATGCAGAAGCAATTCTTTATTAATACTTGTGTTATCTGAGTACTGCTATACGTAAGTGTAGTGAAGCCAAAGTGAAGGTCTCCTAAGAGAAATAGCATCAGTGTTGGAGAAGGTCTGCAGAATCAGGGTGATCCTACTGCTGTGTGTGGTGGTTAGGCAGTGTGTTGTTAGTTAGCTGTTCTTCACACACCAGCGACTGACTGCACTGCCACATTACCACATCACTGCTGAGACAAGAATATAATCACTATTATAAATATCTCATGAGATCCTTAGCTGGTATGGGGTCCAATGTCTGCCTAGTTCCCCTGAATGAAAGGAGCTGTGCTAGGTTATGCAGACTGAGTGAAGGTAGGGTATAAAATCAAGAGTAACTGAGGGTATAAAATTAAATGTAACTGTATTTCACACACTTACTCAGATAACCAAACTGGTTTCTAAATAATCTACTAAATTATGTAACTATTAAGTATGGGTTTCAGATTTGAATCCTATGTGAGTATTCTCTTACACCACTAAATGTTCAAAGGAGCGCTGATATGTTGGCTCAGCAAATAAGAATTTTGTGACAGTACTTGAATTAATTGGAACATGTCCTGGTGGTGACTGAAATGGATTTAAAATATTTGTGCTCCCAGGAAAGTTTTTGGAAAGAGAAACTCACAGTTCAATGGTATTTGTTTGAGAAAACTAGGGTATGTCAAACCTAAGGAGTGAAGGCAGTATGAGGTAGGAGTGAAGGATTAGGATGAAGGATGTAATAGGTTATGCTCAAATGGAGATGAAACACTCATGGACTGAACTATTAACTGAATTAGGAGGATGGTTTTATCTTAAACTGATGGTATTATTTAGATATCCAAGTAATGAGTTTTAGTTTGTTTACAGTTTTGGAGTTTATATTTTTTTATGCTATATTTTAAAGTAAATGGATATTAGATTAAGTGGATATTTATATGAACATATGTTCATATTACTTTCTTGACTTTTGATTACAGGTAAATGTATACTTGTATAACCGTGTTCTGTTTCATTTTATTTTTTTACCTTTCTAAGTCTGTGTAGATTTTTCCATTAAAGATTCTTTAATTTTATACCAAATGAAAGAAATTATTAGTTTATCAGTGATCTGCCCTAAATATAATGTTGGAAGTGCTGGCATGTCTCATGGTGTAGAAGTCATACAAACACATAGAATTTTTCAAGCAATGCAAATTAACAGTAAATTTTGAAAAATTTAAACTATGTAGATTCAGAACAGAAGGGTGCCCATATTCAATTTCCTCCAGAAGATGGTTGTAGTGGATTGTGACCAAACTGTGAAGTGAGAAATTCCACGAGTATATTCTCAGACAAAATATTCTTTTTCTAGGACTCCTGAGTAAACATAATTCAGGGAGCAATGAGTTAAATAATTCTGTCCACTAGTTGGCTAGTATCACATGCTATTTCTGAATACCAGGAAAGACATTTGATCTTAATGCTGGCATTGAGATATTTAAGACTACACTGTGTCCTGTGAAAAACAATATGAGCTTTAGTGACTGACTCATAGGCAAGGTGTGCACATTCCCTTCCCTCTTGATCTCTTCCAAACCAGCAAATGATACTGCACTGTTTATCTTTCATAGGATATTTTGAGAACCCAAGTGAAATTTCCCTTATGCTGAATAACTGTAAGACAATTTCAGGACTAAGATAGACTTTTTTCTAGGTATTACACTGACAGCAGTCAACATTTCTTTGTACCTATACCCTTTATGATTTAGTGATACAAAAAAACCCAGGGAGCTATAGCAGCGTTCATGAATGGACATACATGTTTAAGGCATGACATTTTCAAATTAAGATATTCACCTCTTATGGGAAAAACATCATGTCCTTCCATTTAGTTCCATGGAATATAGACTGCTGCCAGTGAAGGGAGAGGGTATATGTGTGAATTTGCTTCCTGCTCTGTCAAAACAGCAGAGACATGTGACAAAAATTGACATGTTCCACTAAATGCCCTTAAAGCTGGAACTGTACATTCAGGAGGAGACTGAAGTAAAATACAGGACCTGAGTATAAGAACAAGAGCTGTCTTGACAGATTTGATGTGAAATCTTGTGGGATAATGGCAAATAACTCAGAGGCTGGTCTAAAACACTGCCAGCAGTCTCATTTGGACTAACAAGACCTTCTATATAATCCATAACTGATCTTCTAAACTTAGGGTGGCTAAAATTGTCATGCATTATGTTTGACTTCTGTTCCAAAATGATATTTGCCATTATTGATGGTGACTTTTTTGAATCTTCAACATCAGTAGCATTACTCAATCTTTTAAAATCTTTTTATGCCCCTATTCTTCAGAATTTGTTTGTTTGGTTTTTTATTTTCCCCTTTGAAATTCTTAACAAATTCAATACTTACTTTTTAAAAATTATTTTTTAATTTGCTTTTGAATTTCTCACCTGTAAGTTAAGTGGCTATCTTTATCAGAAAAAAAATTGGAAGCACTTTAATTATTTTCCATCTGTTAGTCTTACAAAAGAATAGCACTAAAGCTGCCCATCCTTTTCATGTAGAAAACTCTTCTGAGACACAAGTTTATCTCATTTCTGTTTTCTCAGTCCTCCTTTAAAACTTGGACATCTGCAGTCACATTTCATATTCAAATTTACTATCTCCTTTTTTCAAACAGATAAATGAAAACACTTGGCAGTTTGTAATAGATCAGTGGATCAGAACGGGAAACATGTTTGCATTGCATGCAGGACTGGGGATACTGCAAGATAAGAAGACTGGGGCCTGAACCATGAACCTTCATCTCCTTCTTCTACCTCTATTTGAAGACTTCTTTTTTATTCTAGAGATGGGAGGTAAGTAGATAGATGACTGGGAAGTATTGTCTTGGACTGTCTCAGAAAGATGCCTGTTACAGTCCAAGACTCTTGATTTTTGTTGCCTCTTGAATCCTTCAGTAAGCAACCATGTATATGCACACAGGCCCTACCTTCATCAAGGTTGTAAGACTAGAAATCTAACAGGAGAGGAGCTCACAGCTGAGGCACTGTAACACAGTGTAAGGAGAAGGCTGAAAATTTTAAAGATGTTGCTGTAAAGGTGAAATGTAAACTAGATAAAAATATAAAGCAGGCAAGAAAAGGTTTTTGCAATTTTTTTTTCTTTTACATTTAATAAATTCATTTTTTATGTACAGTTGTTTTACTACTGACAGCTTCACAATTCGGTAGTCTTCTTCGAGATTATACGGCAAAGCCAGTCTCCATTTGTCTCCAAAAGCCCTGCCATGGATGCCTCCAGGCCCCATGTGTTTCAGAGAGGGTGAGTATGTATTAATGAAATACCAATATCTGTTGGTTATGGGTAGAAGGGGAAAAAAGCCTAGGCAAATACTGAGCAATTTATTAATAAATCTTTTTTTTCTAGCTATTTCCCTGTAGGTGACAACTGCAATTAACAAGTATCAACAATTGAAAAAGAGACAAAGAACAACAATTCAGAAATCTTATGAAGATTGAAGGTCTGCAAGGTACTGAGTGCCTTGCCATCTCAGTACACTCAGATGTTCTCAAGGCTATTGCAAGGGCCAATCCAACCTTAACAGACATTTTAATTGCAAATACCAACACTAAAGTGTAGTAAAATCCCCCAATGGTTTAGCTTGTAGCAGCATTTCATAGGAATGTAAAAAGGCTATGTACCCATGCTATTGAGCGGACTCACAATGTGAATGGCTTTTCAGAGGTCTTCTCTTTTTTTCATTATGATCTGCCTGATTAATGATGCTACTTCTGGTTTGATGCTTTGTATTGGCTCTTCGGGTCTCCAGAATTTCACAACTTTACCTTCAGGGTTGACAAGGTACTTCCAGAAATTCCATCGAGGCTCTTTCTTTGAAGAATCTGTAAGGATGGCATCAGATCATTTTAGTGAGTTACACTTGTAATTGTTTCAGTGCCCCGAACTGATTCTTCAACTATTTGTGTGGAAGTAATCACACCTTATTCTTTGCTAGTATTCTGGGCATGGATTTACTGGCTGCTGTTAATGATCTGAAAGGTGCGAAGGGAATGGTGCTGTCCTTTTCCTGTGAAACTGTTTAAGAGTTCCTACTTTTACTATGCTCTGCTTCTTAGAGAAGAGGATATGAGGGCTGCATATTCTTTAGGGGAATTCCCAGTTTTAAGTCACTTTTGGGGAAGTGAAATGGGAGCAGGAAGCCAAACTGGTGATGACTTAATTAGGTGGCTTTCACAACTATAGGAAATTTTGACTGGGGAAGAGGTGTCTAGTGGGGAATGGTGCTGAACCCTAGACAGAGTTTTTGAAGAAATGTATTGAAGTTTGCCACTGCACTCCGTTTGTAATGTCATGACTCTAAGTAGACACAATGGCAAGCAAATGGGTATGATAAGGCTCGTGTCACGGAGGCTTTGGCGCAGCTAATAACTGTGTCTTTGATGAGTTGTTGCATCTAAGACCAGTCTTGAAGTAACACAACCCCATCTCTGATGACTCTTCTATTGTTCATCAATGAGTATAAACAATATACAGAGAACAAACACATAGGAAGATGGATACTGTTTAAGGAAAGGTGAGGACACAAGTGTCACACAGGCCCAACAAAATGCCTTACTGCTATGAAAGCAACAAGAAGCAGTTTTGTCAAGGTCTTGGGGCTACGTTTACTCTGTTAGTGGATTTTTTTGCTCTAAACTGTCTGACAGTGCTGGGCAAATTGTAGCTAGTAGTCACAGGCACAATATGGTGGTGTAGCATGAGAATGTTCCACCTCCTGATTGTCAAGACAGCTACCTGAGGAAACAAGTGCTTCTTTAATTGAATATGCACAGTAATTTAATGTGAAATACAGCAGTGCAGAAAAAGACTTTATCTCAAAATATTTAAATATCAGAAGATCTTTGTCCTTCTTGTAAGTGAACAGGATGTCAAATAAGAAAATGCTGAGTAAACTTTATCTATCTATCTATCTATCTATCTATCTATCTATCTATCTATCTATCTATCTATCTATCTATATCATCTATCTATCTATTTAAAATAGGTATCTATGTCTAACAGTGATTGCAGATATTTCCAATCTGGATTCATCCCACAGAGATGGAACCCACATGCTTTTGTTCCTGCTATACGGAACTGAAAAAGCACTCAATAATCCCACTGGACCTCAGACAACTCAATTGAACAGGGTCAACTGAAGTTTTTGTTACTATACCCAGGAGGAGGTCAGTGACAGTGGTGAAACTTCAGTGACTCCACTATAATAGCAATTTTCAAAGACATAGGAGGTATAAGGAAGATTCTATTTAGACATTGAAATAGTTTTCTGATAAGAGGAACTTTGAAAAATTGGAATAGACTGAAGTGGAATGTCTCATGTGACTACTATTACACATACAGTACTGATTTGGGTAACTCTGATCCTGCCTTGGGGCAAAGAGAACAAACAGGTCTGGTCTTTCTCCTTCCTTTTCTCTAGTTAAATGGTGTGTTAGAGAAGGGTTATGTTCTAATTATCTTTTCTTTCATATATCAGTGTTTATTATGGGTCAAAGGTCTGGCCGAAGCTCAGGATAATTTAGAGAGGTTTTTCAAGCTGGCTTTGGGTCTCTGAGTTCTTGGTCAACTGAGAGAATGGCTTGTGAGAATAAGAAGTTTTAAGTCACTAAGTTCTCTCTGTAACAGGAGTATTTTTGCAAGTGGGTTTTGGAGGATGGGCCCTAAAGTTCACACAGCATATTAACACCAATCAGTGATTATATATAACTACAGTATATATAATCCTACTTTACAATACAGTTTACATAAAGGTGGACAGATGAGTCTGCTAAAAAAAGACTCTTCTCATGTGCATGTATTTATCTAAAATCTTCCAGTAATTTTAACACCCCTCATAATTACACTTTTGTCCCTAAGAAAAGCTGTTTTTCAATAAAAATCACATAACTTGAAGCGGGGTTTTGTAGGTGGGAATATTTGTACTCAAGTTTATACATCCACTAAATGGATGTTTCTAGCTGGGCTGGTCACAAAAGGCTGTTTTCATGACCAGTGAGGAGAAACTGATTCTTCCAGGATACAATTATTCTTCCCTATTTTTATATTCAGATTGAAATAAGAAGAATTGCATGCTTAGTGCCTGTTTCTGCTATGAGCAGAGAAGTTTGAAGACTTCACATTTTTTGACAAACAAAGACTGAAATTCAGTGAGAATACCAAGATTACAGGCAGCTTGACATATAAAAGAAAACAGTTACCTATTAGAAATTTAAAAGCGGGATCTGCTTCTGATCCTAGAATCTTGATTTTGTGGAAAACAGGGAAGGTTACTCCATAGTTTCCTTTGGCAAAGGATGCTATTTCCTGGCTTGAACTAGGCTCTGATTCTCCGAACTGGTTGCAGGGAAACGCCAACACAGTGAAGTGGGAGGGACCAAACTCTCTGTGTAGCTCTTGCAGTGCGATGTAATTTTTGTCTGTGTATTGGCAGTAACTGGCCACGTTTACAACTAAAGTTGCCTTCAGGAAATAAAGTTAGAATGGTAAGAAAAAAACCCTATAGATAGTGCAGAGATTACAATTAAATCTTAAAATTGCATTTCTCATTACTGTCATGATTCCTGTCAAAAGGCTAAATTTGATCTGTCTGATCTTCATTTCATTAAACAGATAACAGTGAAAGCAGCTAAAAATCCAATAAATTGACACCCTTCAGCTTACAGCTTTGTTTAAAAAGAAGTATTTAAAAAAGCAAATATTTAGGACATGCATGAAAATCATATTTACTTGATTAGCTTCCAAAATTCAACACAACATACTAGCATTCTTAACTGAGATTAGAATCCATAAATTTTCCTCTTAGGTTAAATTGATCTATATTAAAAAATGTCAATTTCTTTTAATTGATTTATTAGATCTAATACTTAATTCCTGGAGCAGGCCTAGAAAAAAATAAATGTTTATTCAGCTTACTCTTTGAAGAACAGAAACTTAACACAAATCTCAGCTAAAAATTCCAGTTACCAATCATTTTATTTACCTAAAAATATACACTTTTTTTGTCAGTAAGGATTCAAGACAGATAAAGTAAAACAACAACTTACTTTCCCTCTGTACTTCTCCAAAGAAATGTTCCTTCCTCGTGAATCCTTGACTTCAAAAGAATAAAAATCTTTGATTTTAGGTTTAAAAAATTTGAGCTGTACCAGGCAGAGAATCGTGGTACACAAAACCATGGACAGAAAGACAACAATGACCCTGGCTTTGGGCACTGAGTATTTCAAAGGATAAGTAGCTGTGAGAGGCTCCATTTTTGAAATCTTTGGAGGGGCATGGGCAGGCCTGGAATGCGAAGGAGGAGCTGAAATATGAAACTCACATCCCCGACCGGAAAGAGAAATCTGCTCATTTTTGTCCCTGTTGCAGAAACAGCTGTTACATACCACAGTGCCTGCTGGGATTCTGAACTCTTGGGTAAAGTACAGAGATCTCTCTAGGTGGGGAAAAAAAAAAAAAAAGAACAAAAAGGGTGTGTTTCCATCACCTAAGAATGCTGATTGCTCTGTTTGACCTGTGTGGGATACTCCAATGTTTATCTGCACGGACTTGAAAGCTGCTGGGTTTCTTGTGCTTTTTTATAGTTCCAGAGTGCCCCTTGCACCCCCCTGGTGTCCCTGGCAGAGTTGTTCAGCAGGAGACAACTATGCTGTCTGACAGTCCTGGAGAGGCATTTTGGGGGCCAGCTGCTCAGGCAGAAGGACAGCAGGATTGCTGAAACCACACTGTTTACAGACTCAGTCCTGCATCTCATCAGTTCCTGTGGCATTGCAGGCAGCTTTGTAAAACTCTTCTGCGGCACATGGGGCAGAGAAAAATTCCTTAGTAATATGTAATAGGAAGGTAATACAATGTGGGTGTTTTTGCAATGAGAAACATTAATTTCACACTGTTTTTACTCCCCTCACTCTTTCTTCACCCATGTGACTGTCTGCCAGTGCCACTCTCAGCCCAAAATCCGTGGCTGTTGCTCTTAGGAGGGCTGAGCCTGTGTGGTGTGGCACAGCACAACTGAACAATGTGAAGGGACAGGATAATGATGGATATGGGTTGCTTTCTCAATTGCTACTGGCTAACTGGCAATGTGCTGTGCTGAGATGGTGAGACTGAAGGTCTGAATGATAGCAGAAAGTTAAGAACCTCAGGTGTAAGCCAATCAGCTTCAGCAGTGTTTTGCTGAGCCAATTGTGCAAGGCACTCTGAATTTTAGAGCCACACAAGTTTAATGTCTTAACTGTCTTCCTTTTACTGTTTTATATATCAAAGACTCTTACTTGTTGCTCTCGGTTTCTGAAGGTACATCAACATACAGTGATAACAATTCAGTTATATAAACCCCCAGCCATTTTCTCTGTCTTTATTCTTGTCTTCCCCTGCTCAGTTCTTCCTCTTTCTGTCCATTTGCTATTCCCTGTCTTCCTTTCATCTCTCAGGCTTTTATTTTGTCTTCTTCATATTTCTGTTCTTAGATTTTTGAAACTCTTTTCTTATTATCCTGATTTTTTGCTGCACTTAGATGCTACATTTTAAAGGATGAAAATACAATGGGAGTTTCTTAATGTAAAACTCAGAATCTGGCAATTTATTCCTTTTCAGTGGCTTCAGTATCACTACCAATATCATTGATTTGTACAAATTCACAGTTGTGTGTGGATCTTTTCTGTTGTTTCTAAATACCTAAATTCCATTTTAATTTTGTTTAACAAGACTAAATAGAGATTTTCACAGAGTTCTACATAACAGAGAGATGCTTGGGAAACTGTGAAATTTCAGTATTTGTATCTGAGGACATGTTAGGTTTCATCTCTGCCTGGCAATGAGGCCTGTGCAAATGGTGTTTTGGTGGATGGGACAGAAAAGGCACAGACTTCTGTGCGTTAATGAAGAACCTGTGCTCAACAGACAAGCACAGATGACTAATGCTGAGTTTAAAGACAAGTTTGAATGTACTTGGTTACAGAAACCCCATACAAGATCCTGGTGTCTAAGTTACCTCTCAACAGTTTGTAATTTAAAGCTAATATTATTTTAGAAGTAAATACTCCCTCCAACTTAATATATTATAAATATTTAATGGTGTACTTAATAACTACCCAGATGCCTATTATACTCTCTGTGTTTTCTGTTATAACTCTCACCTAAAACATTGTTTAAAATCTGTCTGAGAAACAAAATGTGTTGTTTAATACTATCTATCAAGTTTGTATGCATTCTTATGTTTTATGTTTTTCTGACACAAACTGCTCTATGAATGAATTTGAAAAATGTAAATTAAAAAAAAGTAAATTAAACAGAATAAACCTGTAATACAATCTTTACTTAACACGCCTTAATGTATTAAAAAGTGTAAGATAACATTATTAAAAATAATTATATGATTCAGCCACAGCGGTGGCGAGAAGGTTCAGAAATCAGAAGAGATTTAAGCCCTTCTTTGTGTGGAAATAGAGAACCAGACTGGTTGCAGGCAGCCAGCATGTGGGTTTGCCTGGCATCCATCTCTCAGGACTGACGAAGCTCATGAGCCTATGACACACCTGTGAGCGTGATTTGGGTCCTTCCAAGTCCAATGACATAGCGCAGTGTGTAAGTGACACAAATTTAGGTTTTTCTTTCCCCTCTTGCCAGAAGCTTTCTGTGCCATAGTTGCTTCAGGTGTACTTTTCAGACCAGAAATATTTTTTTCATTATGTTTTTCGCCCCTCCCTCTTTCCCCACCCGTGTGACAGCCTGAGCCATTTTCACCCAGCCCAGCATCCGTGGCTGTGGCTCCTTGCTTAGGCTGAGCTATAAACAGCGTGAGAGGGCAGGATGACACTGAGCCATGTCTAATGCGGGTGTTAGTGTTTTCCGCCGGCCGCAGTGTCCCGGCCGGAGCGCTCCACTCCGCGGTGTCTCGGTGCAGCATCGCTGCCGGCGCACGGTGGCAGCAGCCGCCCGCGGGCCCGCGAGCCCCGGCGCTGCTCGGGGTGGGGGAAACTCGTTCCTATGCAGAGAGGATGGCCTCTTGCAGGGAGAGCTGAAACAGCCTGCAAACCAGAGTTAGGGAAAGCTGAGCGCTGGTGACGCCCGTCCCCCGCTGCCGGGGCTCTGGTAGTACACAGCTGCAGCGGTCTGCAGACACAGCTCCAGGCCACTGTCCTCTCACGTCTGTTAACTTATTTTTAACATTGAGGTGGAGTGCAACTCCTATGAAGACCTGCTGAGGGAGCTCGGGTAGCCTGGAGAAGAGGAGACTCAGGGTAAACCTTATCACTCTCTACAATTACTCAAAAGGAGGTTGTAGCCAGGTGAGGATCAGCCTCTTCTCCCAGGCAGCCAGTGACAGGATGAGAGGATATAGCCTTAAACTGCACCAGAGAAGGTTTAGGTTGAACAGTAGGAGGAATTTATTTACAGAAAGGGTGATTAGTAATTGGAATGGACTGTCCAGGGTAGTGGTGTATTCTCCGTTCATGCATGTGTTTAAGGAAAGACTGGACATGGCACTTAGTGCCATCACATAGGTGACCTGGTGATGTTCAGTCATGGATTGGACTTAAAGATCTCAAAGGTCTTTTCCAACCTAACTGATCTGTGATTCTCTTGTCAGGAATATGCTGCTACCATGAGGGGAAAGCTGAGTCCAATGTTCCTCTCACCAGTGTGCAGTGTAGGACAGCTGGTTACACAGGCAACTGACATAGAGGAGAATGAAAAGAAGAAGAAAAAAGAAAGTCTCATTCCTAGCCAAGCAATACCTGTGGCAGATCCACCTTTTTTTTTTTCCCCCTACATGATGAGTGATGTATTGGAATTCACTGGACTGTAACAGTGGACAGGGTTTGTCACAGCACCTTCATAGATGGAGTAGATATCAGTAATTGACAGGAGAGCAGGAACCTCATACAGGCATCTCTCTTTCACTTCCTTCTGCTTCTCCTTTGCCTTGCAGGCAGATACTGCAGACCCAGCTGTAATTTCAGAACTTGGATGAGTCTACAGGCCTAGATTTGGTGTAGTGTACACTCACTGAAGGAGGAGCTTGCCTTGTGTTATTGTTTCTCCTCCAATACGTAAGGTTTCCTTGACAAAAGGATAGTGGCCAAGGGATGCTCACACTCCCCTCGCATTAGGAGAGACTTACCTGAGGGCCATTCAGAGCACAGATCAAACTTTCAGCACTCTGAATTTGTCTGGAGGAGAGTTGACTACTGGGAAGGCTGTTTCTCTCCATCAGCAACAGGGGGGGTTACTAAAGGTTGAATGGACTTTGAGGATGCTGACTTGAGTAGTGCCAGGGGAAAGTGGGGAAGTGTTTGCAGGCTGCATGTCCAAGAAAAAGGTATTGGAAAATGTAGGCAACTAAACACAGTTGACTACTGGATGAATAATTGAAGTATTTAGAGAGAAAGTGAAAGATGTTGCTTAGTGTTCGTGACATATTATTATGATGTTGGTCAAAGAGTGTAATTCCGTTTTGCCCTGAGTAGAATACCAGAGCTTTTCCATAATGCACGTCCATGTCTAGGAAACTCAGGTTCTAAAACAGTCTTTCCTTCTTCAGTTTCCGGAACAGAAAGGCCTGCATACTGCCTCTACTAGCAGGGGTGAAAGCCTTTATGGTTCTAGGAAATCAGATATTAATTTCCTACTGGTTAGGGTGCTCTATAACAAGTCATTAAATCTAAGGTTGGACCTGAGCTGCAGTAATAAACAGATATTCTTTATAATGGCAGTGAGAAATCTGATCTTTTCTAGGCACCTCTCTTTGGTAAGATGAATAGTGCTGTAGAAATGTCTTTTTCTGTTCACTGACAAAAACAATGCAGGGTGACTTGTTCAAATGTCAGTATTTGCACTGTCCCACTTAATGTGCCAAATCAGCTTTTAGAGCACTGTTGTTAAGCCATCAGTATTATTCTGAAAAGCACTTGACAAATATCCCTGTGTATGTTTTTTGAAGTAATTGTTTCCATTAAAATGATTTTTTCCAATAACAGCTCAGCTATCTAAGAAACTCTCCGTCATGAAAACTATTGTGACTCTACAGTAACAGTCATGCTGCAATAAGCTTGCAAGAAAGAATAATAGGAGAGTTGAAACAGAAAAGAAACATGTGAATAAGGCAGGATTCAAATACACAGGGTATTTGCTTTTCTGATGTGGTTTTTTACCTCGTCTTTGGCTTGGAATCTGCTGTGAGGATACTGCCTTATTGACATGGACAACAGTAACATGAGAAGGTCTGTTTAGGAAGTGTCTGCTAGACAAAAGTCAGGAGCAATGTCTTTGTAATTTATTTGATTCAACTTCTGTCCCCTTCCTCCAGATTACAGTTCTGCAAACTAAAACCAAAACTAAACTAGTGAAACCCTCAAGATGGTTTTTGTTACCTTGGAGGGAAAGCATTTATTGTAAGAATTACGCATGAAAAGTATGAATCACTCAGTTTCCCACTTGCCTTAATAACCACCATGTGTGAAGAAGGTAATTACTTCAGTTCTGCAAGGTGTAGTTGTTCATTTTGTCACGTAGACAGAATGAGCTACTATGAAAAAGTTGTCAAAAAGTAGATTTCTGGGAATACTTTTTTTTTTTTTGTTATGATAATAACAAAGCTCAAGGATGAAAGGACACATGGAATCTGCCTAACCTGTGAAAGAGAGACTTCATATAGTTTCCCGTTTAGGTGTAATTTTTTATTGCTGTACACTTTATCAGTTAATTTTTCCTAGTGAACACTGGCACAACATTTTTCTCCTTTTTTGAGGCATTATACATTCCTTTTTGGAGCATAAATCTATGCTCTAGCCACCCATCTGTTTCTCTTCACTTAATGTGAAAATTAACCCCTCATGTGGTGGTACTTACATTAGAAAATCTATTATAGTATCTATTATATTATTGTATTGTTATCTATACCCATGTATTATATTATAAAATCTATCACCATAACATTACATTCAATGCCAACTTTTTCTTTTACTGTTATCTCCTCTTCACATATTAAGTCGTATTTTTTTCCTCAGAGACCATGATTTTCCTTGCCCTCTCCTTTTCTGGTCTGTACCAGTTGCAAGATCAGTACTGAAGATGGCAATTGCTGTTTCCACATTATTACTTTTTTGATCATAATGTTGAATAAGACTGTTTCAGAGATGCATACTTAATGTCCTGATTTATAGCATGTTATAATACTTAATTTATATTATTGAGAAGTTTCTGTGAGGGTATTAAACTCAACATCCAAGAAAATGAGGTAGTGTCAGGGCAGATGGGCTAACAGTCTTGTTGATGGATACTTTGTAATACGTGTACTTTTGAATACCATTGGATGTTGGAAAAAGACCGTGCATTCATATCATTCAAGGAAACTCGATCTTTGGAACAATCACTTCCTTCTCTTAATAAACAAAATAGTCTGGAAAATCTTCCTTTCAACAGTGCTGTTTTCTTTCTTCCTGCCTCCCTTCATGGACTGATTGGAGACCATGTGAATTTTAGAACGGGTAAAATACAAAACTCAATTGGTTTAATAATCTTAAGTGACTCTAGCCAACAGAGTAATTCAATGTAACTCTTCTAGGGGTGAGATGATAAGCTCTTTCTATGAAGTAATGTATGTAAAACATCCTTCTTAGAAGATGAGTATGTTATTTCTTCAGCCATGGAGTCGTAGAATGATTTGGGTTGAATGGGACTTTTAAAAGTCATCTTGTCTGAACTCCCTGCAATGAGAAGGGGTATCTTCAACTGGGTTGGGTTTCTCAGAACCCTGTCCAACATGGCCTTGAATGTTTCCAGGAATGGGGCATCTATCATCTCTCTGGGCAACCTGTTGCAGTGTGTCACCCATTGTAAAAAAAATCTCTTCTTTATATGTACTATCAATCTGTCCTCTTTTAGTTTAAAATCATTACCTCTTGTCCCATTACTACAGGATCTGCTAAAAATTGTGCTCATCTTTCTTATCTGCCCTCTCTAAGTAAAGAAAGGCCACAATAAGGTCTCCCAAGAGCTTGCACTTCTTCAGGCTGAACAACCATAACTCTCTCAACCTGTCCTCAGAGAACAGTGCTCCAGCCATCTGATCATTTCTGTGGCCCTGCTCTGGACCCACTCCAACAAGTACATGTTGTTGGTTTCTTGTGCTGATCCCACCAGATCTGGGCACAGCATTTCAGGTGGGGTCTTGCCAGAGTGGAATACAGGCAGAATCACTTTATCTGTTGGCCATGTGGTTTTTGTACAGCCTGGGATACAGTTAGTTTTAGAGCCTATGAGTACCTATTTCCAGTTCATGTCAGGCTTGTCAGCTTTTGATACCTCCAAGTCCTTCTGGGCAGGGCTGCTCTTAGTCTGTTTATTTCCCAGACTGTATTGATACCCCTGTGTAGGACCTTGGACTTCATCTTGTTGTACCTCATGAGGTTTACATGAACCCACTGCTTGAGCTTGTCCAGGTCCCTCTGGATGACATCCCATCCTTCAAGTGTGTCAACTACACTACTCAGCTTAGTGTCATCTGCAGATTTGGTGAGGGTGCAGTCAACCCCATTGTTTGTGTTGTTGATGGTGATATTAAACACTACTGGTCCCAATACAGGACTGTATGTCAGTCTTTCATCCCTTACAACACAAAGAAGGCCTAGAGGGGAAGCTGCATGAGAAGTCACTTGGTTTGTTCAGCCTGGAGGAGACTGACTGGAGACCTTTTAACAGTCTACAACTTCTTC
Organism: Formicarius rufipectus; assembly: GCA_013399695.1. Classification (NCBI taxonomy): domain Eukaryota; kingdom Metazoa; phylum Chordata; class Aves; order Passeriformes; family Formicariidae; genus Formicarius; species Formicarius rufipectus. Next base: position 186,044 of record VXAU01001443.1, on the reverse strand, counting down.
CTAGTGGGTAGTGGAGGGGCAGGCACTGATCTCTTCTCTGGTATGCAAGGGAATGTTCTGAAGCTGCTAGGTTTGGGTCTTCACTGAGAGGGTTGTTGGTCACTGGAAGAGGTTTTCCAGGGATAGAGTCGCAGCACCAAACCTGACAGAGTTCAAGAAGCATTTGGACGATGCTTTTAGGCACATGGTGTGATTCTTGGGACTGTTCTGTGCAGGGCCAGACTTTGGAATCTATAATCCTTGTATGTCCCTTCCAACTTAGGATGTTCTATGATTCTATGTAAACCTAGAACTATTCTGCAATTTACAAGCAGAAATTGAGTTAGTGGTAAGATACTCAGAGTTCTACATCAAGGACCTCAACCATTTCCTAAGTTGTGATGTGGGGGTCTTGGCAATACATTGTGCGATGACCAAAATCTGAGTTCTTCCTAAAATCATTTGAAAGTCAGTCCTAGCTAAATGCATACAAAAATCTATTAATCTCTTTAGATAGAGTAATTAATGACTACTTACTTCATGTTGCTTGATAGTATTAAGGGATGGGATGTAGTGACAATAGAATCTTTTCATATACCAGTGAATGTGTGTGGTCTCTCTGTGTGCCAAAATTCTACTTCCTTGTATACACGGTGAGTTTTCCACAGAAATGTCTGCTCTTATTTTAGAAGGACACAGATCCAAGCTACGTGATTAGCTTTCTGCCAAGTTGTCTGTATAAGTCTTACAGAACATGTCTCTCAGAGCTGAAGGCCTGTTGCAGAACAGCTGGAATGTATAAAAAAGAAATACATTTTCTTTTTCTGGTAATGTTTTCCTAAAACATTTCTTGTTGTGACTGCAGGAGGGTTTTGAAGAAGAGTAACACAGATCGTACTTGTAAGGGTGGATTTCACAGTCACTGGAGAAAGAATTCACTAATCTTGAGTGGTTGGTAAAAACATCAGCTCCATTTCCACGTTTGCATAAGCACAGAATTACAGAACAAGCAGAAAATGGGTATTAGGGCATTCATCTCAGTGAACATTGTAAAGAAATATATATTATCAGAAACTGGTGAATATGTTTATGTCCGGAGTGAGCTTATCTGAACCTTTGTGTGAATCTTGGTTAAAGACCTGAGATAATTATTAAAAAAAAAAAAAGTCCCAATAACAATTCAGATCTCCCTTTATTTTTGCTGCGTCATTTGTTTCTTTGATACCCAGGGAAATGTAAATGTATTTGGAAGTACTAATTCCTCAGAGGTACCTTGTATCTGTTTTGAGTTTCATGCTGTAATTCTGATTTAAGGAGTGGCATCATTGAGTCCAGTGTCTGGGATGCTGGTTTCAGGGAGGACTCTCACACAGAGTAGGTCTAATGCTGAAATCAATGCCCCTGCAGTGTATGCACCACAAAGCTGATCTTCCCTTATAGCTTTGTTGGCTACATGCAGAAAGCATGACATTTGTCCTGGCAGCATTAGCCCAGATGCCAATTCAGAAGAGGACAAGGGGGCAGTAAGGTTTGGCAGGTGACCTGTGGTAGAAACTCCAGATATACAGTCCTAAAACTTCTTTCTTTGTTATCGTTTGTATGAACATTGGCAATGAATTGATGTTTTATGAAAGAAAAGATGTCTCAAGTCTCTGCAGTTAGAGCACATGATATGGACATTGATGTTCTGTATTCATTACTAGTCTCCCATTGTAGAGATAAATTCTTTTGAAGCTTTTATATGATGAATGTTGAGCCCTTTGCTGGGACTGGTGTTATCCATGATAATTTAATTTGGTTTTTAACTGACTTCTTCATTCAGTTATGTTTTCACTTTAGTGCATTGGCAGAAAAGTCCTCAGCTCCCAATTATTTGAGAGGTTGGATATAACATTGAAGAAAGTGGTGATTGAAGGGCTGTGAAAATACCAATTGCATCTGGAAATGTAGGCACCCTGAATGGTAAGATCATCCAGTCTGAGTCTACCTGTTCCAGCAAGTGTTACAGAGCAATACCAAGTCCTCAGGGCTGTTTCTAGAGTTCTCACAAGCTCTGAACCCGTAGTATTCTAGCTTTTTCAGTGTATTTTACCTAGCTCTCATTTGGGCCCCATCTGATGCATTGGTGGCCTTAAACATTAGTTTCCTTTTAGCTTTTCTGTTTCAGAAGCCTACAAATAGTACTGGGTTGTGCTGCAGAATGGGAGGGGATATGTATCAAAAGAACTAAGGGAGCACAAGGTATGCAGAGATTGTGAAGTCATATTGCTCTTACCTGTAGGAAAAGGCAACTGGAGTAAACTATGCCTAGCACTGCCTCTGGTTTAATCTGTGTGATTGTTGATTAATTTGCTCCATTAAATGTCCTAGGAATGAATGATCATAAGGCAGTATGAATTATCAAGTAATTTGAAAACCAGGGGAATCTGAATACACCTGTGAAAAAGTGCAGGCATTCCCATATTTATTTGAGTGTGAAACAGTTCATTAAATATCAGACCAAGATTTTGTTGTGTTCTCTCTTGGACAGGTGATTTATTTTAGTGATCTGTTTATTTCTGTATGTTGGGTTCTGGTCTGTCAGGCCTGGTTCACTCTCATGCAAAACAAATATTAAACAAATTCTTATGAATCTGTATTTCACTTCTTGTAGAAGAAGGTGGGAGCTATGTAATAGATTTATACTTTCCTTTATTGTTTTTCTCTGTGCAAATAAGCTTTATTTCAGAGCAGTCAGTAGCAACGGTACAGGGGTTAGTCACAGTTGTTTTTTCCCTTGATGGCAAATGAATAGGGGCATCAGAAATGCCAAGTTTGATTTCACCCACCTGCTTGTTAATCAAGTGGTTAGATGTGACAGTACAGACTACTTATCACTTCCTGAGTCTCATTTCGAGAAATGACAAATACACGTGAGAGCCAAAATCTTATCAGAAGTTAGTGATAACCACTGGTACCCAGGCAAAATAGCAGAAAATTGTGTAATGAAACTTGATTTCCACTAATGAAAAGGCCTATAATGCACAGTCATGTGCCATGAAGTAGGTGAATAAGTTGAAAGGGTAAGCACTAAGAATTTGGGTTAGGTGAATTAATGATGAGAGAAAGAAGAAAAACCTGAAATGATTTACAGAGATGATTTCATTTGTTGTTATCTCACTGCATAGTGTCAACTGCTAGTGTTAACAAAAGAAAATGTTTTTTAGAAGTGTCTTAATTTTCCTGAATTTTCTTACCTTGTTGGGTTCAGGAAGGCTTTGTAAAATGTTCAAAATTAGTGAAAAATCTAGATATTAGAAGTTCAGCTTTTTCTGTAAACCAAATCTTATTTTAGTGACTTTAGATCATTTCAGTGTTAGAATGCAATGTTACATATCCCATTGGGCAGATCTGAGGTCCTTCCTGCAAACCTGTTTTATTTTTTATCTCCACAAAATTCTAGATACAGAAGAAAATCACTGTAATATGCTTCTTGCTCATCTTCAGAGAGAGAGAATACCCCAGCGGAGAGGGGAAGTATTTGTTGTCTTTGGATTTGGATAGGGTAGAAGGTTCAGGACAGAGTAAGGAAGGATTACATGAAATAAGTTCTCCACAATTTGTCATTGGACTTTCATTAAGGACGTTTATGTGTGTATTTAATTTACAGAGTACTGTAACTGTTACAGTGCTGAATTTTTTTGAACAGAGGGAAAAGTAACATCTTCTGCCCCTGAATCTTTTAGTACTCATTTTATTTTCTCCTCTCTGGTGAATAATTCAAAAAAAGAAGTTAAAACACAGAGAAAACTGCAAAAATGTGCATCTCCAACATTCTCCTTTGCATGCTGCAGAATATTATTTCCTACATATGAAATTCTACTATTAAATGATTCATAGTACTAATGGTATTTTTTTTAATTTAAAATTAAAGTCTTTGTCACATTTTATAGACAATGACCACAAAGGATGACTCTTCTTCTTGCTCATAGTGGTATGTGCTTTTGTTTCTCATCGATGTGGTGTGACAAAGCTTAGTGTGGTGTGGTCAAAGTGCATGTATTTTAAAAATGTTTTCCTGTGGTTAGGTGTTGAGGGGGAGACTTTTGGGGGGAAGCAAACACAAGAAAGCATAAAAAGTTAATTACTGTATGTGGAGATTTTGAAGTGGTAGGGGACATTTGAAAAATTCTGCTAATAACAATTTTTTCTGTGACTTTGTCTTAGGTGTTAGTGTGAGGCAAAGATCTGAAACTGAAAGTGGGACAAAAAAAACCTCCATGAAAGAGCACTTTTTATCTTTCTCATCTCTTAGTCCACACTCTGAAATATATACAATATCTATATTTAGGTATTAATGTATATATACATACAGGTGGGTATATAGATAGATATAGATATGTAGTTAGGTGTGTATATATATGTATATATATACCTAAAGATATAATATTCTCCCACTACTCTAAAACATATCCTTGACAAAGCAAAGATCACTCATTTCACTCCCCCTTGGATTGTGGATAGCAATGAGCTGGCCTTTCCTCGTGGATACCCAGCTAAGGACCTGTGCAATTCTTAACAGCTCTGTTTCACTGTACATCCAAAGAGATTCAGTCTTGATATCTATGGAGGGGCCACTAAACTATATGCTGTCTCTTCAGCATTTGTCAGGCTATGATTTTTGGAGTTCAGACCCACTGTAGAAAACACAATTTCAGCCTCAGGCTTTGGACAAAACCAGAGTTACAGCCTCCAAATTATAGTGAAATTCTGCAAATGGCGACAGTTATCTGTAAGGAGAATAATAAACTGGAACTGAAGATATAGATTAATTCCCCTTTGACTGTTTTTCTGACTTACATTATAATCTACATATAATTTCTGAAATGAATGATAAATGGACAGGAAAAATCATATTTGAGCAAAGTGTAGTGGCTTGGACCAGGCTAAGTGCCAGGCATCTCGGAGCAAAGATGTAGCAGCTCTGCTTCCAGGCAAGGGATTCCTTCCTTCATTTAGCAAATTGATGATACAGGTTTTAGAACCATGCATCCATTTTCCAACAGGCAATTGGTGCAACAGTGTCAAGCTGTGCAAATTTCCTGTAAGCCTAGGAGGGAGAAATGAGACAAGGGAAGGGACAGAACCAAAGAGCACAATGTTACTTGCTAGTAACCCCTTTCCCAGTGCAATGAGGTTTTACAATGCCTTTTTGTTGGGTGCGGAATCATCTCTGGCCTTGGCAAAAGTCATCTTGCAAATTAAATTTCCATGAAGAACAGGAATATAGTTTACATTAATGGTTTGACAGTTGAACGGAGTGCAGATTAGTGCCATACAGTGCGCAGTGTTCTCCCGGAAATAAAACCGAGAGGGAGAACAGGTATTCTGCCTGGCTTGGAAAGAGCAGCTACTTGGCTCCTTTCTGTTGTTGGCTACCTCTATGGTCAGGATGTGCTTGTGATAGTTGGCTGGTGTTTTGTTTTACTGAAATACTGCTGTTCTGCAGACTCATTTCACTCTGATGTGGTTTGCTGCTGAAACCACTGAAGAACATCAGTGTGATGAAATAGCTTGCCGTCTTTCCACTAAATTCATGCTGTATTTTCTTGTCTGCAGTGGTTCACAACTAGGTTCTATTCATCACCATGATGTTCAGGTTGCTCAACACTTTGTTGGGACTTTCTGAGAGAACAAGGCATTTGCAGTCTGAAATGGTCGCTAATCAACAAGTTTCTGGCAAGTGGGTCTAGTGGTGATACATTGAATATCTGGCCTAGTGACCATGGTGTGAAATTGCAGTCACACTCACTGAAAACCGTAACTCATTCCTCAACAGTTAAGAAGGACTGTCTGTTTTTCCTTATTAGTTCTCATGAAAGTACATTGTTGATGTGGATAGTTACAAAATTCTTCAGATTTTCTCCCTGGTATCTATTAGTTTCTTCTGTCTGTGATGCAGTTACATAGATAGTTTGCTAGGGTTTTGATTAAGAAATTTTACTGGATTAGTAGGCCTTTGCAAATATAATGCCAAACAGAAATAACTTTTATCATGTTCTCCTTTATCTGTTTACTTTGCACAGAAAAGTTTTGTGGTGCAATACTCATGAGTTCGCAAACAATATATTTCAGCTTTGAGAGCAGAAAATTCTTTCTGCTGCATTTAATTGAATACATGAGCTTTCTTTAGCCCTCCTACCCATATTTTCATGTCATTGCTGGTGGCAAATAATCTGAAGAAGGAAATTGCAATGAAACAAGATAGGATTCTTTATATTTATGAAATCCCAGTCTGTGTGGGAGACAGGTCAGGTATTAGCAGTAAAAGGCAGTGCAGTCCAGCATTTAGAAGCCATTTATGCTCCCAAAAGAGTTTGTGGCTGACCTGAGGTGCTGTGGTCAGGGGGTCAGAAAAGTTTATTGTATAAAGTGGAATTCAGTTTTCAGAAGCTTTTTTTCAAATAGATTCTGGGCCTTAGGCATATCCTGGAAATACCTCAGAAGAAACCAGGTCTCTTGTTAGTATTGTAGGTCGCTTTGCTTAGACTTCTGTGATGGCTTGGCTGGGGCACTTAGACTTTATCCTGCTGAGTTCTTCTGGTAGTGAGGTGTGAGTCTGTGGCCTTTGAAAGGTAAGGAGAGAAGCTACAGTTTTACAAGGATACATTTGCCTGTGTAGGCTACTGTGAAGCGATAGTGAGGGAAGTATCATTTGAAGTTTTGGGATCCTACACTGCATTGTGTGTGTACATTGTGGGTGTTTGTTGTGGTTAATTTTTCCAACTAGACTTTTAGGATAAAATCGTTCTGTTCTTCCAGATAATGACCCAGTCTATTCTGGAATCTGTTTTATTTTCTAGACTTTGAACTGGTGTCCTTGGCAATACAAAGTCCCTGCTACAGAAGGCAGAATGAAAGATGGGATTTTGAATGCCTGGATAATAAATTGTGAGAAAATCATCCAAAGTGTGGCTACAGATTCTTAGGTGAAATGATGAAACTTCTGCATACTTAGGCTATGCTCATTTTGTATAGCTGTACTCATTTGGCAAACTTTGACTGACTTTGAGGGTGGTTCTGCAGTCAGAGGAACATCAGGATTTTCTCTGCATTTAGCACTGCAGGGTGTGACTGAATTCAGAAGTTGTTTGTTATTTCTCACTCGCTACTTCTGTCTCCACATAGAAGTGATTGAAGAGAAGATGGTCTTCAAGCCAGGTACTTCTCATCATATTTCCTTACTGGCAATAATAGTTTTGGCCAAAGCTCTTCATATATAAAGAATGTTGAAGGAGAGAAAAATTTCCCAGAGCATTGGGTTGAGAAGAGGTGTAGGAGTCGGAGGTCAAACATCTTTCTCTGGAGTTTGACTATTAGGAAACAGAGGAGCAGGTTCTTAGCTGTTGTAAAGCAGCATAACTCTTGACTTGCTGGAGCTATTACAACTTAGCTGAGGATGGGCTTTAAGGGCTTTGGTTTTATACTGATAGGTTGTTACCGTGTTTAGATAGGGCAATAAGGCAATAGTACTTTGAAGAGTTGTAAGGAATTAAATGATCCTTCTAAGTAAACAAATATTCTTCTGTGATTATTTTTCAGTAGCTTGTTTAAACCTTGTAGATAACATTCCAAGTCTCTGAATGGAGAGTGCTAAGCCCTTCTGGAAACTAAAGAGAATTTAAAATTACAGTAGATTTATTCCTTGCTCTGGCTACCCAACATCAGTGAACTGATGACAGGATAAGCCTTCCGGGAAATCAGATGAAAATACTGAATGCTTTTCAGTTCATCAGAACTCTATGGCAAGTATTTCAGTTAATGGTTTTAACTGTTTTGTTTGTCTATCTGTCTAATCAATGTGGTTTTGCAAGTGCATACCTCACGCATTTGTGTGAAAAGAAGTAAAGACCAGTCACCTTCACACCCTCCTTCTGCCTACACATGTGTTCATGTGCACAGTCCTGATTTGTGCGATTGTAAAGGTAGACTTATCAAGAAAATAATATAAGTTGCTTCAGTGAAATACCTGGGTTTTAATGATGGTACTCCTTTAGTTTCTAAGGCCAGGCTACATTCAGGATGTGCATTTCCTTTTCTTCCTAAGGCTCATTAGGCCTGGGTTGAATGTGCTAATGTCAGGTGGCTTCCAGTATGTTGTAGGCTGATGACCTTTTAGATAATATAAACTAGATGTGACTGCCTTTGCAGCTCATCATGCAAGGATACTGAACTTGCTTCCAAATGTTGTTCTAAACAAATCTCCATGTCTTATTTAGAGCTGTCTGGGTGTTAAGGAATGATTTTGGCTGTGAAACAGTGAAATTCAGAGTGTTTCCCTTGTAACCTGTTGACTGCTGGAGAAAGTAGAGTTTCCTTGCATCTCTGTATTGGTGTATGGAGTTGTAGGGCTACCCTATACACAGAAATTGTTCCTTGTTATTAAGCCTTGTTTTGTGGTGCTGTTCATGAACAAAAAGACCAGGTCGCTGCAGCATAGACACATTCCAGCTTATGAAGACTCTTAATAAATTACTATAAGCAATTGAATGTTCGAAGAATTGTGGATGTATCAAAATGCACTCAGAAAAAAGTACTATGAAGGATGACTGTGAGGTGGTTTTAAGTCACATAAGTTTTACATCCACAGAATTGATCAGGTAAATTGTAGCTGAATTTCATTGTTTAGTGCTCCTGCAAATGCTGAAGACCCCAGCAAACAATGAAGATCCAACAGCACCTGTTGCTTGCTTTAGTAATTAACATTGGCAGTCACTTAGTGTTTTCAGAAAAAAATGACAACTGAAATATTTTTATAGCACTCAGTCCACTTTTGAGATACTTCTGATAGAACTGTTAAGAGTAATTTGCTGAGGGAAAAAAAAAAAAAAAAAGAATAATTTTGCTTGTAAATGCCATCCCTTCTGAAAATTGTTGCAGATCCAAGAAAACATACACTCAAACAAAATATGTAATTGTTTTGAGAAATACCTGACCTGAATGTGATCTTGACACAATTAAATAGATCCAGAAAACTCCACTCAAAAAACTTTTGGACTTAGACTGTAATCAAATTTCAACCAGTGTTGTGGATAGTTTGGGATACCTCCAAAGACTGCATCTCAAGATCTTCTTTCAAAGTCATTGCAGACACTGAACAGACACAGTGTAAAGAATTCACTGAGTTATAAACTCATGGTCCTAGATATTGACAAAAATTACATACATTTTAATAACTTGAGCAGGTGCAAAGTCTGAATATTAGCCTCTGCTGAAATAATTTAGTAATTATGTTGAAATTCAAGTCACAAAGTTGAGGTGGAACATGCGTTTACTCATCCCCTGGACAACAGGTGTTAGTTTTAGGTTACAGTATCTCCAAGGAGTCATTGCAGCATCTTCACGAAGTTGGGGCGTTCTGTCCATTTGCAACAGTCCTGTGGCCCTTCATCAGGTACCACTATGATAAGTGTAACTGTTTCTGAAGGCTTTACTGTTCCTCATGTTTATCTTCATGATAGTTTGAGTAAGAAAAGTGCCATCCTCTTGTGTTCATGGAGAACTCAGGTACAAGTGATGGGAGGACAAAGGTCACCCACATTCATTTAAGTTGGTCACATACGAATTCTTACCATTACACTTCCTTTTAGGAGGGGGTTCATTTGGCCCATTTTAGAAACTATAACTCAAGACATTCTCTCCCCTTGGCTGACTAGCTTAGCTATGTGATTATCAGTAACTCACCTAGCCAGAGAAGCCAATGGCCAGTAACTTCAGGGAAAAAGAATTATCTCATGCCACTGTGTGCCTAAAAGCCTCATGGATTTGCTTAGCATTGACATAGTATTAAATAATGTAGGAGGTCTGTGGCAGAGCAGTGAATACAGCTCTTAGCAGTCTCAGTTTAGTACCAGACTTTTTCTGACTTCCATTCAAATTCAGTTGCTTCTACTGAGGGAGAATGAGTGTTGCATGTTGTCTGTGCTGCCAGACTGGAGTAACATCTTGCCTTCAGTGTCTAGCTCCCAAGGTTTACTACAACTGCAGACAAACTCAAGACAAATTCCACCAAATGATTTCATGTGATCACTGTTAAAAGATCTCCTTAACAGTAATAACTGAGCAGCTAGAGACACTATCTCATTATTGTTGGATCAGCTGCAAACTGTCTGCAAGTCCTGTGTGGTCAGATGGGAAAGCTCAGAAATGTGAGAAATGACCCAGCACAGATGAGACTGATGTCGTAAATGTGTGGAGAATCAAGACTTCAGGTTCAATGTGTTTCTTTGACAGAATTGTATACTCAATGTGGTGCAATCCTTTTGGTTAAAACCTGGTCCCTAATATTATAATGCCTTCAGCTCTTTATTAATATAAAAATATTCAGTAGAGAATGGTAATTTCCCACATTCTGCATGTTTTTCTGCTATAGTAAAAGTGGAACAAGCCCTATTGTGGGTGTGGGAGGTGGAAATGACTGTCATAATCAGTGTAGAATTCTCTACACTCTCACTCTTTCATTTTCTTTTGTACACATTTTATTTTACAGATCACAAAGGGAGAGTGCTGCATGAAGCCCTTAGCTCAGAGCAGAGCAGGTTCATTTCTGCTGCAACAGATGGGATGGCTTGTCTGTGGAAATCCCATGAACCTGTGGAGAGCAAACATAGTAACAAGGTTTTTAAAGAATGGTTATTTGAGCTCATTCTTATGACTTCTTTTTTCTCAAGAGCTAGTGATTAATGTATTTAGCCTATTCAATAATTCAAAATATGTGTCTTCCTTCCAATGGAAACATGGCAAAAGATAGTATAATTTATTTAAGAGAATGTAATTTTCCTTGTCAGTCCATCATGTGAAATGTTAGTAGCTTGTCTTACCCTAGGGGGAGAATATTCTAACTCCAAAGAATAATGCCACACATATTTTCATTAAATTAGCAAATACTGATGGAATCCACCAGCAACTGCCAGCATGAAGTCTTAGGTCTTGCTTCTAGCTTTGGTTCTTGTAATAAGTTGTATGTTATTTTAGCACCTCCATTGGGAACCCCATCCTAATTTGTGTGAATTGCCTTGAGTAGTTCAAAGACCAGGATCAGCAGAGACTAGTCCAAGGGTTTACATATTATGTATCACATCAATCATGGTACAGAGTCTGTCCAAATATTTCTAGATATATAAATTAAGTATGTAACTAAATAGAAATGATTTATTGGGAATTCTTTACTGTTTTCATAGTGATAATGATAACTAGTTTAATTAGTAATCTTTTTTTGATTTTTATTTGTTGCTTTTCCTTAAACTCAACTACTCAGTTTAACAATGATTGAAAACATAAAAAATACATAGTAGTTCTATTATTACACATAATTATGTAATCATCACATTAAGGAGCCAGATCCAGTCAGGAGTGTGCTGGATCATATATAACTATTAGTTGATTCATTCCTTAAGTTCAATTCTGGTTGTCAGCAAAATGTGCCTTGTCACCCTCTTTGACTTTATTTAATGCTCCCAAGGACCAAATCTCTTGGACTTTAAGAGACATTTGCCTGTGTAAGACTCTTACACTGCCAACAGCTAAGTAAGGATACCAGGACTGGTCCTCAGAAGCTATTTCGATGAAACTCAGAACTGCTATTCAGAATATGTTCTGTCTACAGACATCTTCAGAGCTTTGCTTTCATTATGAGGAATAATGAGAGGCAAGGGGTAAGGGTTCACTCTTGCATTAGTAAATTAAAAGCTCTCTGAGCTTAGAAACTCATATTGTTTGGACTCCTTTTTTTTTTTTTTTTCCCCACCCAATTTTTTTTCCCATTTTTTTCCCCTGAAAATTTATTTAGAATATTTCCTGTATCTGGGGAAGAATAGGATATCAGGGGAGTAGAACAGTGTCAGTCCATAGAAAATTACAGTGTAGTCAAATGAATGAAAAGAGATAGACAGGGGCAGAAGTTATCTTTAAAAATGAATGTGAAAGTCTTATGTCTTTAGTTCTCATGATTTTTCAAACCTCATACTCTGCTGTTCATAAATCATGTGGTTGCTAACTAGCTCTGTAAGGTTGAGACCACTCAACTGTTTTACCTACTACTAAACTACTGGGTTCTGATGTTATCTCATGAGGTCTTCACAACGGGTTAGAAAATTATAACTTTGGTTACCAAATGAGAAATTACTGCCAAGAGGCTGATGTCTAAATATGGAAAATAATTTACACTGTACCTATCTTCTAATATGAGCAAGTTTCTTGCTGGAGATTTTATCAAATGTTTAACATCTGCTTTAAATATTCAAAGTAACATTTTAAATAATTCAAAAGATTTAGAACTGTTAAAAATAATTTTTCCCCTTTTGAATGTGAAAAAAGAGTGGAATTGGTCTCTTTATTCATGCATTTTTTTATTATCCCAGAAATCCTCTCTCCTTGGCAGCACCTAAATGATATTGCTTGCTCAATATAGGAATAGCCATATAACACAGAATGGGAGGATGTGGTAAGGAAGGACCTGATCAATACTGAACCTATGCACATTTTCTTGGATGCTCAAGCATCAAAATGAGAAAGTACATTTCTCTTAGTCTAAGAACTGCTCATATTTTATTTAGTTATTACTCATTGTTGGCTAGTCAAGATGTATTGCCCCAGATGAATTTTAATATAATATCTAAAAATGGGAGAAATCATTGATTTCAGTAGAACCAGTCTATAGCCCATAAATATGACAGAACCTTGTTTGTGTGACCTGTAGGTCTACTATGTCACCATGTCTGAAAAGACACTGAAGTGTGCATTTAAATTACAGGCTGCAACCAATCTGGAGTGAAATGAAACATATACTGAAGTGTCTTTTTCTGAACTTGCTGAGTATGGAGTAACTTTTCTTGCATAGCTGTCTCATTCTGCCAGTGTAGAGGTCGTAACACAAGAAGTCTTGGTCAGAATGTGAAATCCTGGCTTTCTCCCTTACTTTAAGGTCATTGTCTGTTGTTTGCCTGATGTATTGCTCAGGCCCAGGCAGACAGAGAAATCAGAACCCAATTAGAAACTGCCATCTTATTCTGCTCTGAGATCTGACTGAGCCTCCTGGGGTGGCACAGAAGCTTAAGGAAAATTTAAGTTCATCCCTACAGACCTGTCCAAGGTGGAGTACTACACAACATATAGAATCCAAAATTTCAGGTCAAAACCAATTTTTCCAAGAGGAAACATTTCATTGCTTGTACAGTGCATGTGACTCCCCAGGTATATTGATATGAGAATGTAATTACCTGTAACCTATTGCAATGGGTTAAAGAAGTTCATACTGTTGAACCCATTTTTTCCCCACACTTAAAAGCACTAGTCTAGCTGAAAGTCTCCTATTCTGACACTATGTGGCCAGACTTGGTGCCATCTACAGAAATGTTGTATTAGCTTATGTATTACAGTTTATACCTGTTCATTTACTCAAATTCTCTCATATAGCTACAGTGAAAAGAAATGTTGCATTCTAGATGTCACAAAGACATAAAATTACCATAACATTTTTCTTAGCTAGTATGGATTCCATTCCATAGTGGTGGAACCGTACTGTGAATGGATTTGTGCCTCTTGATCAGTGAATCCCCGTCTAGATGAAAATTCAGCTCTTTCTTGTTCGTGCTTCTGTTCTTTTTCCACAGGTTTACAGTACTGGCAGTGGTGACAGAAGCTTAAATATTTTTTTTTATTGTGTAAGTCTGATTCCACTGTCTCATTTTCCACAATTCTCTGAATAACCTTATTGTAAAAACACTGATTTTAAAATTATTTTGGAGTAGATTTTAAATGTCAAGTTAGAGGAGGAACACTGAACATTTTCAACATGCATTGTAAATTTCTCCTTTGTCAGGAACTCTTTTTCCCAGCCTTTAAGGTTCTGCAATGTTTGGGTCAGAATTACTGTCTGGAAAATGGAGAAGTACTGACTGACAGGCTTTAAGTGGAATTTTTCACTGACAAGGATTTTGTCTGTGACTTTTAAGGAAGAGGAAAAAGCTGACCAAAGAGGAAGTAGTAAGATGAAAAAATGCCACACCAGGATGGAAGAAAGACACTGAAAAAATGAAAAAAGAAATTAAGTAAGACTAATGTATGGGAAGGGTGAAATAGTGCTAGAGCTGAGCTACAGATTTTTCTCTAGGTTGATTAAATGTATTTTGGTTTTCTGAAGTTTTTTAAAATTAGTTTTTGCCTAAATGAGAGTTTGTTAGTTTTCAAGAATAGAAAAAGTCTGGACTTACTTATTTCCTGTGTATTTAAAGACAGAATCAAGTCAGCATTTTGGGTGTTGTTAGCAGCCAGTGGAGTGATTTTCTCAGTTTCACCGGTGCAATCTTTGCTTGTAATACTTCTCTCTGCTTCTGCTTTGCTTTGGAGTTTGTGTGTGCCTCTGTGATTGTGTTTGTGTACTTTGTGTTTTCAACCCAAGAGTAAAAAAAAAAATAAATTTAGAAATATGAACAGGAATATGAAAAGTTCTGACTGTGCAATCCTTGAAAGCAAAGATGATGTTCATCATCAAAACTTTCAGGAAAGACCCCTGTAGTTTAGGCCCTCTCCTTCCTCACCCTGTGTCACTCCTCTGTTACAAAACTACTGCTTCTTTTCAACAATATAGGACTGAGGCAGCTATGTAAAAAGTTTTAGTTCATATTTTTTCATGTTGTAAGTGGTGCTAAATCACTCTTGATGAACAGAGCAATAATTTTTTAATAAAAATCAATGCAAAATTCTTCCACCTCTTGGATGTCCTCTGCTATATTTTACGTAATGACTACCTTATAGTAAAAACCTTCTGAAGTGTCACAAAGTAAAACCAAGCCCTTTTTGAAACATTAATGGCATTGAAAAATGCCCCAAATTGTTAATACAGAGACAGGCAGAAACATTTTTCACAATAGGTATGTATTCTGCTTTACAAGTGCTTGTTGAAGCATTTCACTGCATATCTGAAACAGCAGTAGTGGCACCATAAAATTAAGATTGCCTTATACTATGAACAGTGCTTTATCATACTGATAGTCCAGCTGTGGCACTTCTTGTCATTTTTCTGGAGTATGGGTTTTCAGTTGATTTTTTTTAACATGAAGTTTCTGATTTTGGTGTACAAAATATTACACAGGTAGTATACAGACTATCTGTGCTGTAACAGATAGACCTTATCCATATAATATGAGTGCAGAAATTGGTGGGTTTTTATTGCCATTTCTTTATTAAATGCAAAGTACATAAAGGTTTAAAATCAAGATGTGTCAAACACAAGACAGTTAGAAAATGCACACTTCTGGTGTCCCACAATAAAATGCAACTTAATTAATGCTGCAACCTAATTTTCTGAAGCTTATCAGTCCTCTTCACCTGTGAAATCAGAGAGGCTATCACGTTTCTCAGATGTATGGAGTTGTACCTTACATCTCACTAAATCCCAGGGTTATCTGTCAAAGTCCAGACACAGAAGAGCGCAATATATACTCAGCAAGCAATTAGGTGGATTAGATTCTTGATCAGAAACACTAATCCATGTGAAATAAAATGCAACACAAGATTATTGGAATCCTGAGTCACAAATCCCTATTCAACACCTTCATGGCTGACACTAAAAGCTATAAATGCTGTTGTAGCAGAACTACATCAAGCTGCTAAAATTTGGTGTGAAAAAACCTCTTCTGCCAGAATAAAGAGACTGTTTTTAAAAAAGCATTTAAAAACTAGATATTGTTACACATATCACTTGGCCAAAACACAATATATTAGGCCCCCCCAATGGTTGTTCTTATCCACTGAAGGTATCGCTTTGTGAGTCGAGTGTAGACACCAGGACCATCAGGAGTACCACAAAGATCTGGCTTCCCGAAAGAAGTGATGCCTCTCATCACATTATTGCATCTCAAAGGTCCACCAGAATCCCCCTAGGAAAAAAAAATTACACCAGTGGCATGGAGAAAATGAAATGTAGACAGTGTTGTTATGGTGTATTTATCTTTTTTTTTTTCTTCTTGGAAGTTAAGATTTATAACAGTAGAAACAAAAAAAAAAAGACTTCAATCTGATCTTTCAAGTATGAGTAATGGGGAATTAATCTAGCTGAGTGTTAAGGAATGGTTAGTCTTTTTTGAAAATTTAGAGGAAAAGCTAAAAACTTTCCTCTTGAAAAACATAAAGTCCTGAGAATTTGATACCTTTTTCAGTAACTTTTTACATACAATATTTAAATAATTTGAAATGTGGTAATTCATACAGAGTTGTGCACTAGAAGTAGACTTGTGGCCCAGTCAAAGTGGTTTTTATCAGCACAACCTCTTTCAAAGCCCTCTGACATGAAAGAAGTTGTTCCACTGAGGTCAGCTGCTTAGGAATGGGCTCACAAGTTGTTTTGTGGAGATTTTAATATTTAGCTCATTTTATTGAAGATGACAACAGCTTCCATGCCTGGAAAAACTACAATATCCAAAGTGTGTGAAGCTGAATTTACCCACCAAAAGTTTTGATTTTAAAGCTTGGAAGGTTAAGCCTTGATAAACTCATCGATCTTTAATACAATTCTTCATTGAATTCGAGAGATACAGATATGGTGGTTGTGCAAAAGCTTGTACTTTATAATTTATTCTAAATTTAATTTATGCAGATAGAGACAGCAAATGTACTTACACCACATGAGTCCTTTTTTCCATTCTTGGCCCCTGCACATATCATGTTCTCTGTTATAACAGGTTTGCCATTATAATGACGTTTATCGTTGCAGACTTGCCTACTGATGACAGTGATATTGACTTCCCTCAGGGTAGCAGAAAGTGCTTTCCGATGACTCTCAGTTTGTCCCCATCCAGCTACTGCGCAAATTGTTCCTGGTTTGAGATCCTCATCTGAGGTAGGCAGGGGAATGAGTTTCACAGCTGCATTAAGTGTTGCTCTTTTGTGAAGCTGTAGAAGATATGGAAAAAAGGTACTATGGGACAGTGCCTAACAGAGGCCCTTGCATGGTAACCACTGGATATTTCCCATTATAGTAATGGGAGATTACTGCAATCCCTTCTTGATACTCCTCCATTTTTTGTGACAGGATTTGTGCCACCAATGTAAGAACGAGGAAAATAAGCATTCTTCATATCATGAAAACCCATTTAGCTTCTGCTGAAATATTAACCCTAAAAGATATCTTATTTACTCTCTGGCTTTCAAACCATTGAGAGGACAAAATAGCAGTCATTACTGTTGCTGACAAAATTGAGAACCAGAGAAGTCAGACATTTTTAATTAGAATAATCTTTCAGACAGAACATTAGGGTTTTTAACTGAACTATTTATCTGTGTATTTATCTTCATTCTTTGACTGAAAAGCCAGAAACTGAAATATCTTGGTCAGGCTCCAGAATCTGTCTACTTCTAGCATTGGTATGCATTACAGAATTTTTTGATTGCGTAAGTTATCAGTGCATTCCTGGGTCCCCAGTCTGTTGGATCAGAGGACCAGACTTTATCACCGCCCGAAAAAGTCACCAGAAACTCCCTTGGCTTGCCCCACTCACAAGAAGAAAGAAAATGGTACAATGTAGGAGATGTATATTCAAAAACTGATGTAAAAGTCTATACCTGTATCAGCATAATGTCATTTTCCCTGGAAATGGGGTCGTAGCATGGGTAGGGAATTTGCTTTGCAATCAGAAAAGTCTGTGTTTGTTTTTCATTTCTGTTCAGTGAATGAGCTCCAAGAACAACTTTGCCTCCTTTCCTGAGAACAGGACAAGATGGTTAATGGGATTCACTTGCTGCAACTCTATAAATCTTTTGCTACTAAATGTGGTACTATAATGTCCAGTTGTTACAGTCTCTTTTCTTCTGCCTGAAAAGCAACAGAAATTTAAAAAAATAAAAGTATGATCATGTTTTTAAAAAAATTAAAAGAAAAAAAGAGTCAGTGCATAAAAGTTCATGCTGTTCTGTTTTCACTCTTCCTGGAACACAGACAGGTTTCGAGTACTTGACTCTGGATCTATTCTCTTTGTTTCTCTTTGGGAACTGGATGAGTGGTGGACGCATTAGCTTTGCTCTGGCTTCTTGTCTCACCAACTGCACCTCCTGCAATTTCTGCTGAAAATTTAGAATACCTCATTGCACTGTTAGTTCAGAGATCATCTTAACTGGACTGAATTGTATGATGGCTATGCCCTTACACCATTTCTACATGGTTTTCTGAATCTGCGTGGCATGCAGCTCATTCCTTTTCTCTAACTGTTCTGGTATGTCATGTTCTTATCTTGAAGTGGTGACAGAGTTGTGCCTGCCTAGGCTCTCTGATATACAAGCCAGAAATCTAGCTCTTCTTGGTCAAGCAGTCCAAACAGACCTTAATATCAGACCACAGGTACAGCTGGTTTTAGGTGAACATTGTATCTTACATCTCAGTGGTAGCAGAGCTGATGTGTATGTTGGCCCTCATTTGTATCTTACCATGGAAAACATAACCCTGAGAAAGTGGTTGCTCCTTTCCTTCAGCTATTGAGACCTATCTGTTGACTGAACCATCAACAGGTTAATAATTCATCATATTTTCTCTTAAATGCAGTCTCGTTTGGAAACACTCTTTACCTTATGCCAATACAAAAGCTTTTTGGCCCTGTGCTCTCTAGTAGGTCCGATATATCTCCCTGCTTGGAGAAGGCCAGGAGACATGAATACATTTCTCTGATGTTTGCAAAGCCCTGTGATTCACTGGTCTTGGTCAGGGTGTTGACAGAGCCTGTGTGAGGTCTGGCTCAGCAGCAGCTCAAGTCCTCCTCACAGAGGCAAGGAGGGGTGGGATGTGTAATTTAATCCTCACTTCTTGCTCATCTGAGGGATTCTGTAGGGCCAAATATCCATTTGCATCTTGAGTTGGGCAGGAAGAAGAAACACTGGCTACAAACCAACATAACCAGTAAGGCAGAACTCTATCAGTATCTCCTGTCATCTACCTGAAGGATTTTTGCTCCTGTGTTAACTGCATGCTGTTTCTTTCCATGGTGAACTGCATATCTTTTATAGAACAAAATTACAAGAATTTATTTTTGTTTACAGAGCAGCTGTTTAGACTGGCCAGTCCTCTGGCCTAATATACTGGTTGACTGAGAAAACAAGATAAACCTTTCCTCCAAATTCACTGCTTCAGTGTTGCTATTATGTGCTGGATGCAGCTAGAAGTTTTTAACTATCTCTTCAGAAACAGTGGAGATCAGTATACCTTATTACAATATTTTTCTGCTCACTGAAACACATTTGTTGACATAAACAATAAAACAGTAATCAGAATTTCATTATGATCATGCAAAGTGCAGAAAACTGCCAGGTCTACTAAGTCTCCTACTTGAACAAAGACAACACATACTTAGTAATGACAATCTCTGAATCAGAGTAAGAACTTACATCTGACAGTGGGCAGCTGTTAACACCCAGTTTTCCTTGATCAAAGCTCCTCCACAAAAACTTTTCCGTCCCTTGATTTGCGCCATAAATGGTCTCGAATGTGGTGCTACTTCAGTTCCTCCAATGATATCCACACACAAGACTAAAAATGAAAATAAACCACAACATACACAGCTGGGCTAACAAATACTATAAGACATTTGAAGTCTCTTAGTAATAATATTACAAAATATACTGACACACAAACAGGTACACATGTCACAATGAAGGTGTTCGGAGTAGACTTCTGAAACTGCTTGGCAGTACAACTTCATTATGTTTCAATAGCACTGAAATGAGATTAGTGGGGTGAGCCTGGCCTAGAAAAACACCAAAGTATTGTTGCTTTTACATAGATTTCTTTTCTTGAAGATTGCTGATATGGTTAATTTCTTAGATTTCATTGGGAGTACCAACTTCAAACCTGACACTTCTTAATTACTGTACCTGGAAACTGGGCTATACAGTGCAAGTCACATTACACAAACCTGTTTTTCAGAAAAAGAGAAGATTAATGTATGTGTATTGCTCTGCAGAGAAAGATCAGATAATCAGTAATTCAGAAATTTTGTATGAAAGATCAAATCCATGCACACAGTGGAAAAGAGAAAATAATAAGAATTCAAATAGTAATTGTGACTACTTCCTTTACATTAATATATATGGCTTACCTGGAACTCTGTACATCAGCATTTACCTTCAAAAGGGTTGAATTGGCTACTTACCCCTGTGAATTATCAGAAGAATCACAGCAGCAAAGCTGTACAGAGTGGGGAAAGCACCCATGATTGCTGTCTGATGTTCCTCCTTATTCACTGTTTAATATATATACATACAGAAATGAAAAGGATGTGGGTTTGGTTTTCCCTTCTAACTATATTTGACATCTGTAACCATGACAAAGGCAAGAAAACCTCGTCAATAATGTACTTTGCAGCAGAGGGATTGGTGAGAAATTGAATCATCTGCTGTAGTGTGAAGACAGGCTCTTTCCCTTCATATTCTCTCTGTAGTGTCTGCGGTGAGCTAGTATTTGAATACTGGAGTGAAACCTTGCAAGTCACTATTTAACTAGTTACACAGGCCACTGCGACTCAGCTCACATAAATTAAGGCTTGATTCAGTTGTCCATGTGAAGTCATATAGTTTCATTCCAGAAACTCAGGTGCCTTCCAGGTCACAGATGAATTACAGACCATTCCCCATTAATGGGTTATCTGTGCTGTTCAGGAGACCCTCAGGGCCTAGGAATCTGATGTTTACTCCTTTCAGCATCTGATCCTACATCATTAGCTTTTCACTGGATGGGATCCATATAGACTGAGTGCATTTTAGTGGTCTAGATGTAAGGGCCATTTAAAGTGTCTGAAGGTGTTTTAGATTTGTCTTCTGGTGCAGAAGGCCATGAGTATTCTGTAACAGCTATGGCAGATTGCAAGCTCTATGCCTATGTCTGGAAAAACCATAGTATCTCAAATGTCAGTAAATGCCTGGTTTTAGACCACTGAGTTGAGTCTTGAAAACTGTGTAGTTGGGCACTGGAACATGCTACCCAGGGAAGTGGTCACAGTACCAAGCCTGATGGAGTTCATGGAGTGTTTGAACAATGCTTTCAGGCACACAGAGAGATTCTTGGGGCTGTCCTGTGCAGGGCCACGGGTTGGACTTTGATGATCCTCTTGGATCCCTTTCAGCTCAGCATATTCTACAATTCTAGGAATAAATCTTATTTAGAGCCTTATAAGGCCACAGTTCCTCTTTCCAAACAATAATAACCCAATAATAGAAATCACATTCATCAGTATGAAATAATTTGGAGTATCAAGCATTCTCTTACCTGACTAGGTGCATTCAATGAAATGTCGCTGCCACAGACTAGAAGGTTTCTTGAAGATTTGAGCCCCGCAGTCTGCAGAAGGGGCCTCCCTACAGTCAGCCTGCAGAAAGCTTCTGTGTTCTAGCTGTAACATATCTTGGAGCTCAGACTCATGTGAGTTTTACTTGTAGAAGACCTTGGCCAGACAGCTTGCTCAAATCTGCTGTTGCCCTCACTGTGGGACAGAGGGTAATTGCTGGAGATTCTTCTGAAGAATGCAGGTGTAGATCTATTTCTAGAGATTGTGGAGCTCTGACGTGTTTTTTTTGAGACACAGGTACCTGTGTGGCATCATGAGAGGTCCATGCACTGCAAAAACTTTTAATTTTCTTTCGTTTTTCTTTTCACTAACAATACTCTTTACTATCATCAGTTTGTAGCACTGCTGTTTTCTTTTTTACAGTGTTCTCCTGTACGCAGTATGACCAGGTATCATAGATATAGTTCTTTCTTTTATCACTTACTACTACTTGCTAAAGTCTGATTTTATGATATTTTAATTAGCAGTCTTACCATATTGAAGTTGTTTCCTCTCTGGGCTATGCAAAGGCATGATCAAGCTCAGCACTTGTGAGCAAGAACCCTTTACACTGAGACCTGCTTAAACTTACAGTGCTAAAACGATTCCTCTATGGATACTGCTATGTGAGGTGCCATGCCTAGTAAAAAGAGGTTTGCTATGTTTACCTGGTCTGTTTTCAAGGAAAATCTATTTGGAACGCACAGAATAAAACATTAACCAATGTTACTAGATGTTTTTTTTCAGGTAAATATGCATAGGTAAATATATGCTTACCATCTAAAACCAAATTTGGTGTCACCCATGCATTTTTTCCCCACAATATTTAAATGTACTTTTTTACTTCTAAATCCAACTTATTTTGAAAGATATTTTGTCTGCAACTCCACAGCTATTAGCATACTCATACCTCTTAACAAATCCTCTCCAATTCTGAGAGATCCATTTACAGTGATAATAAAGATTAACAATATGCAATCTGAACTATTATTTAGTAACAGCCCTTCACTTTCTCTGCAAGCTCTTTCTGAACAACCTCTCTGACTCTTCACAAAATCCCTGATGGCAAGGGTATTAAAGATCAGACTGATACGCACATAAATATCCTCAAATTTTGTACTCAAATACTTTCATCAGAGTGTCCTCTTCAGCTTGTTACTTAGGTTGGTGAGAAAGCAAAATTGACATAAAATTTTAGAATGTGCAACAAGTTGACTGGGCTCATTTGATTATGGCAATAAGTTAATTTGTGATC
This sequence comes from Formicarius rufipectus, assembly GCA_013399695.1. Lineage (NCBI taxonomy): Eukaryota > Metazoa > Chordata > Aves > Passeriformes > Formicariidae > Formicarius > Formicarius rufipectus. Next base: position 163,469 of record VXAU01001443.1, on the reverse strand, counting down.
AAGTGTAGAATTTATTGAACTTTTCCATGTAAAAGGAAACCCCAAAGCAAAACTTCCTACTTGAAACAAATTCTTTTCATTAGTTCCTCTGCTGCATACTCAATTGGTCTTCAAGGTGAGTAACATGCTGTAAGCAAAATGCTCCCTCTTTCTCTCTACAGTGCCTACTCTCATTGCAGAAGTCACAGCATGAGTAAAAGAACAAGGAGTCTACCCAGCTTCTACTCCCAGCCCTTGTCTTTAGGGTAATATTCTATGAGCTTTAAGCCCATGGTCTGTGGCTCATTTTCTGTTCTGTCGTTCACTGTGCTGAGGTCTTCTGTCCCTTGTCTCATAGTCATTTTGATCATTTTGCTTCCACAGTGAGGGTGCTCTATTTTCCTTCATGATGTTTTCAGTGGTGCTAAAGCTGACCATCAGATGTGATGTTAGGACACAATTCAGGGGACCAATTTAAACTGCACCTCTAAACCTTCCAGAGCTGCTGGTGCCTGAGCTTAGGCAGTACCTCAGCTCAGCTGCAGGGCTGGGAAGGGAGGGCAGGAGAATGGTGCAGAGTGGGAAATATGCTCTGACAGGAGCATAGCAAGGCAGAGCTGTGATGCCTTCTCTGTCTTCTCCTTGGGCTGCCCCATCCCCAGCCCCACCAAGTGTGTCTGGATACATCCCTCAGTGGCTGGAAGACAGACTCACAGGCACTCCCTTGGGAAGGGACAGAACACATGCTTGGGCATACCTAGTTTACTTTCTTCTCTGGTACCACTGTCTCATGATACTTCCCTGGTCATCTTTTCTGTCTCAGATACTCAAGTTCTCTCTTTTCAACTCTTTGCTGTGTGATATCACAAAAAAATATAATAGAAGAGAAATACAAGTAGTTGTAGTTAACTCGGAATTCTCAAAGCCTTAAAGCAAATTGTTACTTCTGTGAAGTTGAATGTACTTGGCAGAAGAATGCAGCCTTGGATACTATGCTCTGGAAACACAGACCTTCTCTTGTACGGCCAGAACATATGTTTGTTTCCTATTTTATCTCTCATGCTACTTTCTAAGCTAGTTGTTTAGTGGTAAGGCAGAGTCATAAAGGACTCAATCTTAATTATTCTTTTAGAACCCTTTCTGCAGAGTTAATCTCCAGTGGGTGAATAATTCCACGATTGGATGGAGAATGACTTTGGGGGAATGAAAACTAGCTCTTTCAAGAGCTAATGAATTCTAAGTCTCGTGTTTTCTTTTAAAAGAGCTTTGTAAGAGTTTTCTGAATCATGAACTTTTTTGCATTGTGTGCATGTTTTCAAACTTGGTTTTAACTAGTAAGACTATATAAATAAGTATTTCAATGTTACAATCTTATTCAACAATCTAGAGAGATGCCGCTCTATAACTCCTGAATAAAAATGAGAGATAGCAATGTTGGGCAAGTTACATCTTTGATTTTTTCTTAAGAGTCTGAACATGATAGAAGGTTTTGTAAGTTCTTCACATCAGGATAGGCTGTGTTTTTTGGTCGTGGTTTACCAGTAAGGCGTGCAAAACTTGCATGCAAATACAGAGGTTTGCAGTACAGTGTTTTTCTCACCAAATTGTCTCTTTTGTGTGACCACAGATTAGGTATTTTTTTTTTTGTATTTGACACTTGCATGCTCCAGGGTTTTCTGCATCTGAAATCTGCAGCCTCAAAACCTACTTCTAGGAAAACACAAATTGCTCTGTCTTATGTTTATGTGGCTTATCTTTAATGTTCTGCATTCCTTAGTTCATCAAATAACATGTCTGTCAGTTCTCAGTGGCTCATTATAATTTAACATATAAATATTTTTCAGTCTTTCAACTGATGATGTTACCTGGACAGTATAATTCTGTGGAGGATTTGCTGACCCTTAATGTATTTTGGTCCACAGGAGTGACTCTTGTACTCTACATCCCCTGAGTTTTCCTTGACACTGTTGTTCTGTGAAGCCTTTTCAAGTGGCCCATGTGATAAGGTCTGGTTATTAAAATTATTAGAGAGATACCTGTGCCTGAATTAAGGTGCAAATGAGATCATATATCCAAGTCAACCGTATGAATTTTATTTAACAGCAAATGTGAGGCATAGAGATAGAAAGAAAGAGGAAAAAGGAAGGGGACAGAAAGAAAGAGAGTGACAGAGAGAGATTAGGTAGAAAATGTGTCACCACTCCTTGGACTCTGACAGTGTCCCGTGAGTCCTGTTCTTGTGGTCCTCTTGGTGGTGAGGTCCCTGCAAAACATAGAGTCCGATGGATTAATACACCTTCAGGAGATGTCCAGGCACCTCCCCTGGGTGGGAGAGCTTTCAGTCTCCTGAAAAAGACTGGATTTGTTGCATTACTTGGATCACATGCAGTCCTCTGGTGGTGGAAGGCCTCAGGAATGAGTCAGGAGAGGAGGCCACCTTTGGAGGTCTTTGATGGTTTATGACCACTTCTCAGTTGCCTCTCATGTGAATGTTCTGTGTGTATGTAGTCTTCTCAGAGAGGGAGGTTTGCTCCTGATTTGTGTGGAGAGATTTTGCTGTCACACACCAAAACCACTTTTTCTCCTCCTCCTCCACCCACCCAGAGCCCAGGTAGGGCTAATTCTTAGCACAGCTGCTGAGTTTTACTTTCCTTGCAGATACATCCTTCTCTGAGCCTTCTTGACATCTCCTTAGACCTGAGATAATTGGACAATAGTCTTATCTCAAGTTCTGTCACAGTCCAAATTACAGTGAGGAGGCATATTGGGGATGGGAGTTTGGGGATGGGGGTGGTGTGCTTCAGTAGTCACAGATAGAAGTTCTTCCTTTGCAGTCTGACAAAGAGTCCTTCCATGGTTTAGACAATGTTTAAGACATTAACAAAATTTCAGTTTCTCACACTCACATGTTCATTCTTCCTTTTTTTTCACCAGCTTGAAGCTGGCCATTTTCCTTCTTCTCACTTATTTTTTTTTATTATTGTGGTGGTGGTTTTTGTTTTATTTTGTTTGAAGTAAAAAATTCATGGAATTCCCTGAGACACACCTAGGGACTGGAATTTATTTAGATTGTATTAGGGTATTCAAGAAACAGGTTTTAAAGAAACTTGAAGAAAGAATCTAAAGAAACCAAGCTGCAGCTAAGTAGCGCAAAGAAAATATTCAAGGGAGGAAGATACTAAAAGAAACTTTCAACCCCCAATTTCCTGTAGGTGGATATATAAATAGAAAACTCTGCATCTTATTTTACAGTGCTTTTGTCAGCAAATGGTAGCAGCTATGACATCTGTTCTGTCTTCAGCTCTCCTGTCCTCCTTGATGACTCTTACCCTACTGCCAAGATGTAACTTCTCATCTAAGGGTAAAAATATCCAAATTCTCAATTCCTCTGGACATCACATAACATAATTGCATTTCTATTGCATTTCAGGTGGCTGCACAGACATTGTCAGAGGAGAAAAAGTGCGTCCTCATTCCTGGCCTTTTATGGCTGCTCTCCAGTTTAAGAATTCAGTAGTTTTTTGTGGAGGAGCTCTTGTGCAAAAGCAATGGGTTTTGACAGCAGCACATTGTAGGTGAGTATCTTAAAATGGAGCATTTTTAAATTTTCACTGAGGTGGGGCACAGAATGCAAGCCTTAAAGTGAAGAAAGGTGGATATTCATCCCTTATGGATTATTTAAAGCTGAAGTTCTCTCACTGAAATGATCCAAGAACTTTTAATTCTGTTTTAAACTGCTGTAAACTACTGATCTGCATTGTGTACAGTTACCTTCTTTAGTCAGATCCTGCTGATGTTATGAGATACATACTGTGCTGTTAGAAGACCAAATTATTTATGCGTCTGAAACAGTAATGTCTTAGAGAAGGGAATATGTCCCAAGGTGCTTTAAGCAAATCTTACCTGTGTGCCTGGGACTAAGCCTCAAAATATCCTGAGAGGTGAAGCTGAATTAGATGGAAACACTATTCCTCCCATTTTAAGTGACCTGAGCTCACAAAACCAGAATGCCACTCAGAGCTGTGACAAGTAACCTTGCCCTTTTGACAACTTAAAGGTGAGCATAAGCAGCTCTTTCCCAGGTGAGATACCTCGAGGTCAGCACTGCTGTTGAACAGCTGACTCAGGGTAAGGAGGACATCTACTGTCCATGTCGGGAAGTAAAATGCCCTATTAAAACGTTCTCTAAATTGTATTTTATTTCTTCAAAATATTATTCTTATTCCGAATATCTAAAAACAAACCTGACCTCCTTACACACAGTGTGGTGAGCCTTCTGCTAGGAGTTTGTCTGAAGAAGAGGACACAGCTTCTTCTAAGTCTATTAGGCTTTCACAATTCTTCAACTGAATCAGGTTATGTTGTAAGGGTAGAAATACTCACTCCTACCATATATGCTGTTTCGGAAATTTACAGAAAAAACCCAAGTCTTCCTTTTTGGAATAAAGAGGCTTTTTGATGGGAGCGGGAGTCTCACTCTTCAGTCAATAGCTCAGAGATATCCAGTCTGTCACAGTTACAAAAAAAACCAAATTCGTATGTTGTTCAGTGGAAAGGGCACTGCCTCTCTCTGATCCTGTGGAAAGTGTTCTCTGGTCACTGGTTTGGATTTCTAACAAGAGCATTGGTTTTGGCTGACTTTAAGTCTTTGTTCTTGAGGCGAGTTGAATCTGTCTGATTGAATCTCCTCCTGAGCTATTAGACAATGCCGACACAAAACCTAACAACTCCTATTCTATGCCTGGCCTACTCTTAGCAGGTGCAATTGCAGTGTATGTAAGACTTCCTAACCAATTAATCTTATAAGTTAATCACTTCTGAAACAATTTTTGTCTTGCACAAAATTGCATTAATTCAGCAATATGAATCTTTTGTGTGATCTGTTAACAACCTATCAGAGTACCAGAGGCAGTTTTGAGAGACTTACATCATTTCAACTGAAGAATCATGTTTTGTAGATAAAAAGAGAAATTTTTCGGCTCCAGTACTGCCTTTGCAACTATTTTCACAAGCAAACTTTTGCAAATAAATGAATTAGATCTCTCAGTGAGACATGCATCTTTGAATGAAGAAAATAGTTTTTTTTCTTTCCGAGTGTTTGGATTGGTGAAGTCTTTATTTTGACTTGAATAAGTTGTCCTCTGTATAGTGAGATTCTGTTCTGAAGGTGAAACACAGGAAACCAACACTATGTCCTATGCAATGTCAAATTATTAGGCTAACTTAAGTTTAGTAGGCCAAAATAGAGAAAAAAAATCCTAATAAATACATTTCTGATGATACTCAGAGAGCATGGAATAGAAGAGGATTTATGAGTTATTTAACTCTTTACTATTTACTGGCAGGAGGTGGACATGCAACTCTTTGGATTTTAGCATTTTCCTTTTTTATTTAATATTTACTACTGAGGTGTCTTGATTTAGGCAACACATAACCCTCTTCCTTAGTGTGCTGAATCTTGTGTTTAGTTAAATTAAGGACAAAACTGTTATTAATATTAAAAATGTTCATTTTAGCAGAGTGATTACCTGTACATATAATGCTCAGAATAAGTATTGAGTATTGATGTATGCTCTGGCAACACACATCAGCAAGACAACCTACATGCATTTACCTACAGGCAGGATTAGGTCACAAATCCAAAGAAGACCACCCAGAGATTAACAAAATGCATCAGTACCAGCAGTTCTTGTGCAAGCAACCCTCCTTAAAAAGCTGGAAGGCTTTTTCATGAAATTAATTCCAAACTCAGAAAATTTTTGAAGGTCAGTCATCATACAATTATTTCATCAAACTATGTTTACAGTAAAGAAACTTCACTTTGTAGAGGAAATACAAACTTATGTCAAAACATTGAAATGAACAATATCCTTTCCTGTGTTTTAATCATGTTGTTATAAAATGAAATTGTTAGTATCATATTATGCGTCTTTTGAGTACCCTAAGAAATGTTGCTCAGTTCCTCTGGTAATTTTCTCTCCCCATACTTCCTTTAAATTACAGTTTCAATGAGTCAGAAGATAGAGTTGTTCTTGGAGCCCATCAACCATCCATTGCTGAAAAAGAACAGCAGATATTTAAGGTTATACGTTCCTTTCCTAATCCATGGTATGACGAGCGTACCAAGGAAAATGATATCATGCTCCTCAAGGTATTGTGTTAATTACTGTTGTATTATTATAAAAGGAATTGGTAGATAAGGTTAGGGGATCACTACCTCTGTAAGCAGGGATGACATTTCAAGTCAAATGTGCCCTAAAACTCCCTCTAACCTACTCACTGCAGCAACCCATCCAGAGCACAAAGCACATTCAAATGCAGTGCTAAAGTGATGCATGCAATGGAGTCTTGGTCACACCTAAATCCCAAAATTATACCATGTGTTGTACTAAGTGAAAATGGAGATGAAAATTATTGTTAAGTCTTTGGGGTAACTAGATGAAGTAAAAGTAGGGATATTACAGGATATATGAATTCAGCTCTAGGAGCTTGGAGTGGTCACAAAGTAAAAGAGGCTCAGGATACTGCAGAACAAAGCATGAAAAAATGTCCTCGCAAACATCATCTAATGCCAATGTGTGGCAAGGCTGTAAGAATTTACACTTACAGGGAGATGTCACTGCCCATGGCAGCAGGGATTGATGCTGGATGATCATTTAAGGTCCCTTCCAACCTTCAGCATTTTATGATTCTGTGACTCTATGACTTGAACTTGATTTCTAGAACTTAGGTGGCATCACCAGCTTGATAGGTCAATGACACAGGGAGGAAGCTAACAATGTCCCCTTCTGTAAGCTGCTGAAGCACCTACTGGCATCTGTAAGTCCCCAAATAACTGAACACTACCCAAGTATAAGAATCTCCTGCTCCTAGGTGTTAGTGAGTATTCTCTATCTGGTTCATTGCAAATGCAGACAGTTTCATTTCACTGGCTTCTACTGTGGCCACTGGTGACTTTTGGGAGCACCAGGCTATTTGTGAGCACAAAGACAAAATGAACTGCTGGGAAAGTTACAACTCTCTTCCAGAATGATATGAATACCATAAAATCCTTTGAATTCAACACAGAAGCAGGGACAGTATTGGTACCAGAGCTTGTTTCCCATCTCTACACATCCGTTATAATGGAGTACTAAATGACTTGGGATAAACTTTCCATCTTTGGAAACTTCTAGGACCACTGGCAATAATAACCATAAATTTTTGGTTTTTAAATAAATTTGTGGATTGCTGGAGTGCCTTTTTAAAAAGGCATGAAGCCAGAATTGTTTTAATGACAGCCATACAGCAACCTGTGAAATGAATCATGGTGCAGTGTTTGTAAGAGAAAATATCTGGTCAGCAGCTGTGAGCCCATACCAAGCACGGTGGTGATGTATGTTGGTGTTTGGCTGTGTTTTGATTTACAGGCCTAAACTGGCATCTGTTGAAGGATGAATCTGTCAGGTAAAGGCTCACAAAACACAGATATTTTGAATCATTTAGGCCATTTAGAATCTCTCAGAGAACAATATCGTCAGTCTGAAGAAGTCAACGCCTAATTTTTCCTCCATTTTGTTGCTGCTGTCATGTGTAATTGATTATAGTTTATTTGTTTTCTTTGTAATTGCACCATGATTAGAGACTTTTCTGCCAGTGAAACACCAGAGTCTGATCTCAATACCAAAATTCAGTGGCAAGTTGGGCACTTGACTAGGATATAGATCCAACAGCCAAATTCCTATGTAGGTTTTTAATTTCCTACTGTATTCAAAGGGAATTTGGGCTTGGACTCACTACTGCTGCCATAGAAAGGGAATTTCTGTGCAGTCACAAGGGAAATTCTTTTGAATTTGCAAAAGGGCAAGTATGTTCAGGTTCAGTTCCTAAACACTGGAAAGCAGTTTATAATGAAAGTATTGGTAAAATGAGACTAAGTGACAATTGAAACTAGATTTATACTTCCTTTCCTCTCAGCATAAGAAGCAATTTTTTTTCTTTTTCTTTTCAGCTGAATGATACTGCCAAGTTGAATAAATATGTGCAGCTTTTGCCTCTGCCTGACTCTTTTGAAGATATACAACCTGGCACGCTATGCAATGTGGCTGGCTGGGGACGCACATCAACAGGAAAGCAACCAAAATGTCTTCAGAAAACAACCCTTAAAATTGTTGGTAGAGAAAAATGCAACAGAAAATATGGCCATAACCAAACAATAACCAAAAACATGCTGTGTGCTGCAGGGAAAAATCCTCTTTTTCCCAGCGATACTTGCCGTGTAAGTTACAAAGAGGAGGGGATGTATATTTAACAATGATTCACTTTTCACTGGGAGCAGCCCTCGACATCTAATGTTGGCTGATGATGTTCAAAGTGATTTAAAACATGTTTCTGAGACGTCATTGTTGTGAAAAAGGCGTGTTAAAGCTTTGATCAGTTTAGGTCAATGTATATATCAGAATCAAGAGTATGGGAATTTGAACCTGGGATTATCTGCTAACTTCAGGTACATTTCTTTAGCTGTGGTGCTCTCCTTAGGCACTACCTGTAGTTATCTGAGAGGAAAAGAAGAGCTTCCAAAGTCTGAAACATCTGAACCTTTCTGGAGGTCAATATCTGGATAATACAGAATTAACTGTACACTCAAAAGGGCTTATTTGGCTCTTGCTATTGGTATTTTCAGTGCAAAGTCCAGAAGGGACAATTACTGTAGAAGTGAAAATCAGTTTATAACAACAAGAAAATATAAATTTTGAAATAGAATTATGATAGCAGTCTACTGGTCTGCAACTTTTACATCAAAGGCTCCACCAGTCTGGATAAACAACCTTTCTTATACCTCACTGAACTCCCATGAATTGATGTAAACCAACTGATTCATAGGCTGGAAAATGTTAGAAGCAACATTTTCAAATATGTTTATGCACTGCAGGTGGCACTGCATGCTCCTCTGGAGAGCAATGGACACACCATGACAGGTCCTTCTGTTTTGTCTTCCAGGGAGATTCAGGTGGGCCACTAATCTGTGACGGTCAGTACAGCGGAATTGTTTCTTTTGGAAAAGAATGTGGAAAAAGAGGCATACCTGGCGTTTATACACGGCTGACTGAAAGCTATTTTAACTGGATTAAAAAAACAATCTCTTGTCACAGAAATCCATGAGACAGTCAAGACCATTTTAATAAATACTGTGCTGTGCTTTAGAGCTGGATGCACTGCTTTAGTGCTCTGCCTTTAAAAAGTACCTCCCAGCTTTTCAGCTTTGCTAATGCCACCACAGCTTTATGAGAACAGTTCAAAATACCCACCTTTGTACAGATAACACATTTACTAATCTTTAGTAGGAAACTGCCTGCCAAAAAATATAATTTGTATTGGACTTTGCTCTACTTGTTTGTTGGATGGGAAAGTACTGATCACCTTATACACTGCACCTAGGATAAGATATAATTTTTAATGTGTGCTTACAGAAAAATTAAATTTCAGATGCATAATGAATGAGAAAAATTAGAACAAAAACTTTAAATGTTCAAATATCTTTCTGTGATGTTATTAAAAACTAAATACTTCATTTTACCATAACTAAATATCAATTAAACAAAAATAGATTTCAAAGAGTTAAAATATCAAAAGGAGAAGCAATTTCCCAATTAGTCTCCATTATAAGACATAAAATCAATTTCTCTTTTTCTACTCCATTTTTTTGTTTTGATCAAATAAACTAAATCATCTCTTCTCAGAGTTTGTTTCATGATCTCACCCTTTCAGTTAATAGTTTCCTTAAAAATGTTTAAATACTGATTGTAATGTGAGTAACTATAGTTCTTTAACACAGTTCCTATCTCACATCTGTCAAAACAAACAGAACTTTTGTTATGGATTTCAACAGACTTCTAATATCAAAAGGACCTGCTGTGTTTCTGAAGAAATGTGTGGTTAGGTTGGTGAACTCCGCTATTGTCCAAACATTCTCGTGGTCTTTTTAACAAAAAGTTATGAAGTGACCATCTGTGAACTTTCTCTGCTTCTTTGGCTATTGCATTAGGATGTACCGAGTGCTGTAAGCTTCGGGATGTTTCAGAGGCATGAATAAATAACTCCAGCAGAACAACATTCTGACAAATTTTTATTGACCAATAAACGTGCCACTGTGCTGAGCAGAACAAGCCCTGTCTCAAAAAGGCTGTGCAGGGAAGGACACCAGAAACCTGGGTTGGTAGCAGCACATGATGCATTAAAACCTGCCACTGTGGTAGGTGGGGGCTTAGATGCAGATCTCACTGAAGGTCATGGAAGGGAAAATCTTAAAGGGTGCCAGAGAGAATTGGCTCAGGACTGAAATATGGATAGAACTGGGAAAAACTGAGGGGAAAAATGAGGATGAGATATAAAAGTAGTCCCCCCCCTCAGTGTGAGGAGGAACACTTTGGGCCAGGGAGTATTGTATGGGTCCTGTAATGGAGCTGCAAAGTGCCCCACAATTCTGCACTTTATTAGCACCTGTGAAAACACATTGTGTAAGGATGGCTGATTCTGCAGCCAGGGATAGGCAGAAGAAATGTCCAGGAAATAGTGAGAGTTGGCTAAAGGAGGTGACCACTGGTGTCACTCACTGCTGAAACCACTGCTGAACTGGTTCCCAGAATTGATCTCAAAACAGATAGTAGCTCCACGTGTGTTAGTTTTGCAACAACAAACACCCACAAAGCCTGACAAAATTAAACTGCAAACACATTCTTGTCCTGACTGAGAAGAGCTCCTATTCAGCAGCTTGTGGTGGAGTTTATTGAACATGTCAGTTGTTTCCAGCATAGCATTTGCAATTCCACTTTCCTTCAGTGAAGAACTCGGTCTTGTCTTTTTGACCTGCCATGCCTTAAGAAATCTCTAGGTGTCTGTGAGGTATCCCCTTGCACATTACCTCCCAGATTCCAAGTACTGGCTTCTCGTACCGCAGAAACTCTTTTGTACTTCTTTTACCTTTACTGTAAATTTCGGAACATATTAAAGGATTCTTGCCACTGGAATCTTTCTACCCTGGGCCAAGGCTGTGATCCTGTCCATGTTTGCATTTTGCAGCTAGGTCTCTGGAGAGCTGACTTCTCTGTTAGGCTTTTACATCTATTTCCGCTTTTACTGAGGTCTTCCACGTAAGATATTTCTGAAGGGTTATTTACTCAGATGTCTGACTTGCTCATCACCTGTCACATATTCATTCTTGGGCACCAAGAGCAGCCTCTAAGGTTAACCAGGCAATGCAAAGACATGACATGGCACTGACATCCGATGCATGGTGCATACAGTGCTGACACACAGCCCTTGACTCTGTGTCCACCAGAGACGACTGACAACTCGTACTCACACATCACAAGAGGGTACAGACACCAGTCAGTCCTCCTGTTCTGCTCTTGTGCTGCGTAGTAGTGGCTGATGTTTTGTACTTGTTTTGGTTGTAAGTCTAACACATTGCTCATTCAATTTATTTTGAATTATTTTTTTAAACAAACTTCTATTTCTCAGTACAGAGGGTCTCATTATCTAATGTCAACAACTGTTATTTCCTGAAAGTGTGGTGATATGTTTGGAGCATGGATGGCCTCCACGGCTCCTAGTCAAAGTCTTTGTTTTATCTTCTGACTACAGAGCCGCCCTCTATCTAGAAAGCTGTAAAAGTAACCTTCCTTTTGGGCAACTCAGTCTAACCTCAGGAAGAAATATTTAGAAAACAGAATTACAACAAAGCAAGCCATCAGATTTTCAAGATAATTTTCTTGGATACTTGCCTAAAAAGAAATAAACTCCGAAGACTTTAGAACTCTGAATAGGTCAGTTCACCATAGACAAATTACAATAAGTAATTTTAATATGTTTGCTACATTTTTTTAATTGCAACTCACTAATTTCCAGAATTTATCCTAATTTCATTAATGATCTAGCAGATGATTCAGACACCCTTGTCCCAGTATGTTTATAACCCCTAAATCATCTGAAGAAGCTCTTTTTAGATTGACTAATAACATTTCATAATTAACTAGCAGATTGCAAGTAGGTTAAATTTGAATGTAATTTCATTCAAGGTGGTACAGGTTGCTCCAAAGCAGGGAACCACAGAAAGATGAGCAAAAAGCCCTTATTAAAAAAAAGCCCTTGTATTAAAATGGAACAGGATCTTACACACCACAGCTACTTCCAAAGGCACAAATTAGTTTCCACATATAAACAACAGTTTCATAAAGTTTATTCTTATGTACATTTGCTTGTGAAAGCAAGAAGCTTTGCCATATTAAAACACTCTCATAACACCTTTATTTAAATAAAATACCAAGCTTCTCTGCAACCACAGAAAATTAAGAATAATTAAAACAGTAAAAGAAAAAATTAAATATTAATTTAAGCACTCAATTGCTTCTGTAATGAAAATATTATATTCATTAGTATTTAATTAACTATTCATTAATGAGGCCAGAGAAAAGCTATGAAGATGATTAGATGCTCATCTCCTGTAAAGAAAGGCTGAGAGACTTCTAGTTATTCAGCCTTGAGAAGAGAATGCTCTGGGGGGACCTGATTGCTGCCTTCCAGTAGCTGAATGGAGACTACAAGAAAGATGGAGAGGGACTATTTACAAGAGGACGTAGTGACAAGACAAGGGAAATTACTTCAAATTGAAAGAGGATGGGTTTATATTTGATGTTGGGAAGAAATTCTCTACTGTGAGGGTGGTGAGGAACTGTAACAGGTTGCCCAGAGTTGTGTATGCCCCATCCCTAGAAATGTTCCAGGGTAGGTTGGATGGGCCTTTAAACTACCTAATCTAGGGGAAGGTGTCCCTGCCTTTGACAGGGTGTTTGGACCTAGACGATTTTTAAGGTCTCTTCCAGCCCAAATCATGCAATGATTCTATGATTTCTATTCAAAGGGAAAAGTTGCACATGGTTATTGGTTTAAGTTATCTTGAGGCAATGCAGAGAAATGTTATCTGTCAGAGTGTAATGGCCAGTCTTCCTCAACCTGTTACAACAAAAACCATAACACACATTCTTTCAACCCCATTGACACGAAGTAAAAGAAGATGTTTGTAAAGAAGGGTGAACCGTGGACCACTTTGTTTGCAAAACTTCTGATATATTCAAATGACAAAAGAACACATTGGCAGTGATATGACTTGCACCGATTAAAAACTGGGGCATGCACAACCTGTGCCAAAAGTCATGGTCCTGTGCTAGCATTGGTCTTAGTAAAATTCAAGTAACAAATATTCACAATGAACACACAATTATTCTCAGAACTGATGCTTTGGATGTACTCATGGAACACTATGGAGAAACTTATACTGCTTCATTTCACTGGTGAATGTGACAGACATTGCCTTTCAAGGTGATCCAGCCAGATCTTGCCAACAAATTCCTACTATGCACAGTCCATACCATAGTGAAAATAATAATGTGGTGGCAGCAACTATACTTGCAGCATTGAAGATCTCACAACAACAGAGACAGAAGATAGACTTGCTGGTATAACATGTTATTCATTTTCTTTCTGCAGTATTTCCTAGGGGTTCTAGCTGAATGGTCCCCTGGGCGTAACTCTATAACAAAAGTACACGAGAATATGAGTGTGCTGAAAAGTGTGATACAGGGGGCTGTGGTGTTCATGATTCTAGGTACATCACCTTGAGAAGTTATTAGATCCATAGCTGGAGTGGAATGATGTTTGTGGTCCTTCAGGAGTAGAAATGGGTGGTTTGAGTTACATTGTCCTGTGAAACGAGACCTTGCTGCAGCTGCAATCAGTGAGGCAGTAACTCACTGAAATTTGACAGAAGGTGCACATCAGAGCCCTGAATTATTTAAAAGTATCTTAGTTTCTGGCATTATATTCTGTCTTATGAAAAATGTTGTTGATCTTACTGAGTAGTCTCAGCGTCATTATGCAGAAATATTGAGATATCTGCACAAGGTAAGAACACTGCAAGTGGTAAGATAATGCAAGAACTAGACTCAGTTCTAATGGGATATTTATTTTTTTTATCTTCCAGGCCCCTTGCCCTCCTATTGTTTGTCCTGCACCCAGTTACTGAAGTCAGGGTCATGGTAATGGTTCGTTTTGATATTCATGTTTGGTACAGTGGTTTCCAGGAGGGTTTGTTTTTCCACTAGCAGTGTTGGTTTGGGTTTTTTCTCCTCGTGATGCTTGGTTCCAGCTATCCATCCTGGGAAGTACTCATCTGCTGAGCCAAGTGATGCTGTTGACTCTGGAATGATTTGCAGGGGCACAGTCAGTGGTTTGCAAGTTCTGTTCCAGGCATTTATCTTGGGCAATAGACAAACAAAAAAATCCTTTCCTTCAATGATGATGGTAGAAAGCAGACTTGTTTACTCCCAATATTTTATACCATAAAAAAATCCAAACATTTTTTGTTTCGTGAAACAGATAAAGCCACTGTAGACTGTACTGAAGGAAGTTTTGCCCAATTCTGGCCTAAATGGCCTCTTGGCACCAGCATGAGGGAGTATCTTGTGTACCATGACTTTGGGGGCTGTTTCCTACTGTCAAAAACTATCTGCAACCCACTTTCCTCTTTGTTCCCTTTGCATCTTCTATACAGACAGGATGAAATAGTTATCCCTCACCCAGCTAGCACTCATGATCTGGAACATTACAGGCTAACCCCCAGCACAGGGAAAAGGACCCATAATACAGCACAGGGCAAAATTAGTAGTAACTAATAACTGTCTGATTTTAAATAAATCATGTAAGAAAGTACATTTGATTGTGAACTATTTCATAATCTTACTTCCTTAAATGGTTTATTTTATTATAGACAGGAAACATCTCAAATACTTCGTGTTCAATCTCTGACAATTCAGAAGATAGAACGAAAAAGAAGGATAACATGCTGGTGTAGAGAAATCACATATTCAGTCTTTCAGATTCATAATTTAGGAGATTATCTGCAGCTTTGAATATTTTATTCATTTCTTTCTCCCTTCCCCCTGCCCCCTTCCCCCCCCAGGTAGTTCCCTTAAAGAATAAGTCTGGACTATTGACTAAATGACTAAAAATTGCATCAAACTTTGATCAAATAATTGAGGTTGATCTATGAATAAAATAAAATAAAAAAATCAATACTATACCTGTATTATATTTTATTCTCTCAAATATGTTGAGTGAATATAAATGCATATGAATTACCACTTCTCAGAGTAAAAACATAGGTTTTGTTCTGTACTTGTAACACTGCTTGGTTATAACACCCTTTCCAGCAATAAAGTTGAAAATAAGGAGTTATGAGCTGAAATAAATTTCAAAATGGTATGGCTCTTCATAGGTTTATTGGTGATAATTCTCAGCTTTCTGGCAGATTTGCTGCTTAATGAAATCAAACTTCCAACTGGCAATACACGGCTGTTACCCCTCACTGCTTTATAATTAGAGCTTGTTTGGAAATATTCCTTTGCCTTCTTTGAGTAAAAAACACAGCAGAGAAGATCTACAAACATTGGAAGTATTGTGTGAAATCCTGGCCCCACTAAAATGAGTGACATTTGGGTCAACATTCATCCACAATATGTGTATCCCAGGAGAATAAAAAAAAAGTGTTTTAATATTTAAAATGCAACCATATGATTGATGAAGCAAAGGACAAAGGATGCAGGAAGTATAAGCATGAAAATACTCTTGGTGTCCTGAGGAAGAAAATGGCACTCCTACTGTTCTGAGAGATCTTGACTGGTGGCTCTTTTCATGGAAGCCAAGATATTAATTCAATTTGTGTCCCAACCTGTTCACTGAAGTAGATATAAATTTGGTATTGCACGGAAATGTCTGAAGACCAGCTGACAGAAGTCCCCTTGAAGGAGACTTTGTACCTGTTAACCCAACCTCAAAGGCTTCAGTCTGGATACACAAGATGGATGGGGAGCGAGGACTAGGAGCAAGAGAAAGTAATAAAGATGGAATGAAGGGATACAGTCTGTTGCACTCATATTTTTAGGGTGTTTTTTGTGTGTGGCAGAAGTAGACTTCCAAAGAGTAAAGTTGTATAAAAGTCAGAGGGAAACCACAGTATACTAAAGGAGAAAAAGAGAGTAACAAGGTGTAAGGTTGAACTAGTGAGATTGTGTGGCAGAGGGAAGTCAGAATATAATAGCCACACATCCTAAGGAAAGAAAATGTGTGCAACACTGTGGAAAAATCTTTCATAGTTTCCACTGCAGTCCCTACTCCTTTCTGGCTTTCCCTGGTTGTTGTCTGAAGTTATATTGCCTTGAACATGCTGAAGTCCTTGGCTGGCCTTTCTGGTATTACCTAGTTGTTCTGAAAAGTCTTTATGTTTCAAAGATGAGTACATATGAAAGGAAGAGATTTATTCTTAAAGAAAAATGGCAATCAACATAGATTTGACCAGTTTGCTTTTCTGAGCTAATTAATTAAAATATTTTTTTCTCTTCTGATGGAAAGGTTATTAACCTGACTATATTGCAAAGAATACATGGAAGTATTAGCTCATGAAAACACCTAATCTTAACTCAAACAACTCAACGTTTCACACATATGACTGCTGATTTTCTTGTTAGCAGCCTGTGGAGTACATAAGATATCAAGCTTTTGATAGCTTTGTCATCCATTACAGGAAATAGCTACTTAGTTAACTCTAAACTATAAATACAGCATAGCTAAAACTTCTTCAGAAATGTTGTAGGAAAATAACACTACTAAACTGCAAAAAGTTTTAAAATACATATTTTAGTAGAGGAAAGTAGAAATCACATTAATATGTAAGATAAAGGTCCATTCTCATTAGGGTCTACAGACTTATCAATTCTTCATTATAAAGAGTAGAGATCAAAATCAACTTGAGTGGTAAGTAAAAGGATACTCCCTACCAATCCTAGAATATCTGATTCCAAAATCTATACCTAGGAATTGGAAACAAAATGGTGCACTTCGAGATTCTGCACAGGTACCAAGAACAAATATTTCAGCATTATAGAATCATGACCCATTTTCCCGTAATTTTTCCCATTTGCATCATCTACATATTTACCATATGTGACAAACCCAGGCTTGCCTACCATGGAGAAAATAGATCCCCCTGCCAAGTAGTAGAACTTTTCCACTGCTCTGTGATACTTTTTTGCCTTTTGAACACCTCGTCCAAACACAGCAGAACTATTTGACTCTGTATAAACAAACTGAGGCAAAGCCAGTGACTTTTGCTATGCAGATTATGGTGGTTGTAAAATCATTGGAAGTAGCCATTCTGTGAAGGGATGACACAACGCAGAGATCCTGCAGTCAGAACCAGGCCATGACTGGAACACACTGAGCCAAAAGACTATGCCACATGGATTCAGGAAGCAGCACAGTCCCAATAGGACGCAGTTCCATTTGCATGCCTGTGGTTTTGGAGGAAGAAACTCAGGAGAATTTACGTGCAGTAAATTCGTCTAGCAGATCCCAGGCTGGATATGTCACATATTTGCATGTGACATATGGGCAAGTATATTTTTATTGTGCTGCAAGCTAGCTACAGTTCTCATTCTTGGGGTTCTCTGTAGATAACCCCACCATATCCTGTCATTTCTACAGTAGCTCCTGCTGCTTGTGCAGAGGTAACCAGCTCACCCAGTTCTCTGCATGGCACCTGGTCTGCCTGAAGACCAGGCATGTAAACACCTCATGCCTTCAGCAAGTAGGAAATGTGCCAAAGCATCTATTTTTACCAGAGTGTAGTTGCTATGTCACATTTCAAACAAAGAGTAATTAGCAATTCATTGAAAAGATACAAGAAAAGAAATCATACAAAGGGGAGTCCTTGCAGCTATCTCACTTTCCTGATTTTTATCTCTGACTTCCTATTTCTGGCTTTTCATTTTCGACTTTGCAGCTCTGCTTCCTTTCGGTGTTTCCCTTTGAATTTTTGCCTCTCATATAGCATTGTGCTTTTGGCTTTTTTTAAAGGAAGCCTGGGAAAAGGTTGGATCTTTCAGGAATGTACGGTAACATATTTTTAGTTTAGGGACTGCCTTTTGGAAATGAGCTACAAGGGTCACGCTTTAAACCTTTTCTTATGTCTAAAGAGATATTAGGGTTTCCTGCTTATCCCAACTATGTATTCAAACACTGGATAGCGACACTGGCCAGAATACTTAAGTTCAGAAGAGTTGAAGTGAGTGTTTCTCTGCATAAAGAGTAAAACTAGCAAAGTCTATTAATCTAATGGATAGTCTGCTCTCATGTATCAGCACAGACCAATTATGTATCATGAGATACGTAATTCCATGAAAATTTTTAACATGGGGGGTCAGACTACTGACAAATAGAACTTCAAGACCATCTCATAGTATGCTTCTGTTTAAAAAAATAGATTATTTACTAAAGAACTAGAAAAATGGTACTCAGTAGTAGCCAGCTGGAGACATAGCTCATTGACACTAGATTGCTTGGTTCCCTGTAAAGTGTTGAACCCAAGGGTTAAAACCTTTTCTGCTTCTGGGAGTGCTAAACATTATATATGGTGATGTAATTATGAGGCAAACTGGCACCAAGGCATTTATACTGTAAATTTAGGGACGAAAAAAAAAAAAAAAAGCTCTATTCTGTTCCAGGTCTTCAGCATTTAAAATGTGTTTATACCATGAGTTAAATAACAGTGGCAAATTTTCTGTTGTGGATAACTGGGGAAGCTTCATTAATACCCATTGCATCAGTTTTCAAGGGAGTGCTTAGTTAAGGGCTTAACAGTATCAAGTTTTTCATTGGAAAGAAAAGCTTAATGGATTCAACAGGTGAAACAACAGAGAAACATTAAAACTACAGAGAGTAACATTGGATTTATTTCATTACTTAATCAGTGGACAGTGTGGAAGATCATATAATAATTATTTCTCGCATGATACTCATGCATAAGCCAGACATCTATCTGTTCATATTGTTTTCTTCCATTACATGTGTTTTTTAATCCATTGTAATAATTTACTTTGGCTTCTAGCTCCAAACACAGAATACAGTTTCCATCTTATTCCAAGTAATATTGGCTAGTTGCTAGGGGAGTATGCTGATTTCTTTTACGATTTCTTTTCCTCACCACATCTGTGTGCAATTTTTCTATTTATCATCTCTCTAGGACATTTTTCCTGTGAGAAACCCAAATGTGAAATGTAGCAGTTTCTGATCTTGTTTGGTGTTTTATACAAGGAGCATTTCCTATATTTACAGAATAGGATTTTACCAACTGGTAGTTACTCCCAGGCATAAATGTCTAAATATATGTGTGGATGAGTCTATACATGCCTCTGTTTTCCCCTCTGAGAGAGCAAGCAGGTATTAGCTGAAGTGAAGGTGCAAATAAATTTAAGAGTGAGTCTTTCTGTTCCTTACTGCTGCAAACCAGTGATGTCTGATTCGCTAAGCCTGCAACCTGCTTCTTTGGGCTATTTCACCCTTGTGAGCAGATTTATCTGGGATGTTGGAAAGGTTACTGGCCTTAGCTGTGTTCCCTGGTCCCCTGATTGAACTTGGTGTCTCTCTCCCACCGAGGGACTACCCAGTGGGATTTACACTGGCTTCTCAGCTCTGTAGTTACAGACTGACCCATTAGTATAAACCAATGTCAATTGCAGTTGATGCTATGCCGGTAGACATGAGCAGTGGTTTACATTTTTCTTCTGATCAGTGAACTATAGAGGAGATGTTGAATTGTTTGGTTTTGTTTGTTTGTTTGTTTTTGTTTTTGTTGTTTGTTTGTTTGTTTGTTTTTTAAACAGGCTGTTGCCATGTTGTGGTTGTGTGGGGTCAGGCGTAGAACACCCATTTCTAATTTATTTGCTCATTATAACCTTGCACTTTTGTTCTCTGGTTTTAATGCCAATGTTCATTTCCATGTTTGGAGCACTCCTTTCTCTTCTCAGAGGATTGTTGCTTTGTATTTTGAAGATGAAGCTGTTCTACTACAGCTAATTGCTGTTACTCATGGCTACCAACAGCACTTCCTTGGTTTATATGAGACCTCAACCTAACTTTTACTTTGTTACACTTTAAATTCATTAATTCCTTCAATACTTGTGACTCATGGGAATACATGAAAATACCAGATCTCATGAATGTAAACATCAGCCAAAAGGCAACTATGTTTAAAAGTACTGTATTTCAACTGATTATATACTGTTTAAGATGGATCCCTGCAATTGTTTGCCTGAGTGTCATCTCCTTTTGACAAGTGTTAAACATACTAAGTTCTCCTTCCCTTCCTACATCACATACACCAGAAGTACATGAACAACCTGCTCAAATGCAACATTCAGAATGTTGGTTTTCCCCATGTTCTTTACAAGGGAGAAGAGCTAAGAATTTTTTTCCCCCCTATTTATCAATTCACATTTGCATTCATGAAGAATAGGCTCTCCTGCTCTCCTGTATTTCCAGCATAGCCCTTCATTTTATGTGGCACCCTCTTGGCAGTGTCCTTAGCCCACTTGAGACACAGGATTCCCAAACAGCAAACTGATAACACACAGATCAGTTTGCTTTGGTTCCCACTAACTTCACTGGCAACAACTTTTGGTAGTCAGAAGTTTATTTACGGCTAGCTTTATTCCATTTTTTCCTTTCCTGTAGATCTTTCTTTAGTGCAGAAATTTTCATGTCTCCAGTGGCTCATCAGCTTCACTGGACTCTTCAGTTGTTTGCTGTTTCTTGTCAAGGCTCTGCCCGGATGAATAAAGTTTAAGAGGGAAGATGGGAAATTGAGACTTGTTTTCTGTTTATTTACAATGATTTCATTAAAGAATAACATCAGGGCATTCCATGAAGTTTGTCAGAACAAAAGTTGTATAAAGGGGAGAAGAATCAGCCCCTCTGGATCTATGATAAGGCTGTATGGATGGTGTTGATGATGAATGGGTCTTTCCCCTGTGGTTGTGAAGTTAGGGCAGCCCACTGATCTCCTAAACTTCCTGTGGAAGATCCCACAAAGTGTTGTTTCTGTCTGACCAGTTTTTAGTTCTAGCAGTAATATTTGGGTGAAATGTTTAATTCATCTCCACTTAAATATTGATTACAAAGTGCTTTTGGAGGGAGGCAGAAAAAACTACTGAAGTATTTGAGCTTGGCTGTTAAATTACATGATCTCACTGAATTCCTCACAGTAACTATCCACGTACCCTAAGAGACAAAGATTTATTCTATTAAAGGTCAGTCTTTCAGCAGTGAGATGATTCAGTATGATTTTCTTTTGGCTGTATGAGCTGTAGTAGCAAGGCAGAGATCTCCTGTCAGCAGTGTGCCTGGTGTCAGAGCAATCCTTGTCCTGCAGGAAGGTATGCAACCTACTCAGGGCTGATTCTATTTTATTTTTTTTTCCTGTTGTGTGTGCCTCAGTGTGTGTTTTCTTTTTTTTTTTTTTTTCTTCTTTCTTTTTTTTCTTTTGGCAGATGTCCTTGAGCATTTGAAACGGATGTGAGAGAGTTTTTAGTCCTCATGCAAAACAACCAACTAAACATAACAGATTACATCAGCTCAGGCTTTTCAATTCCTGGATGGCAGTAGAGTGCTAATCCAACCTTCATCCTGGATTTCATAAACTGAAACAAGGGAGGCTGGCAGGAGCAGCGCTGCCGGATTGAGGAAGCTGACGACGGTGCAACATGTGGGCAACACACTGTATAAAACTCATAAACTTGTAGGCTGATGTGTGCAGCTACCGCTTTGGATTCTGTACTGCTGCTTTCCTCGGCAAGAGGCACCAGCAGGCTGAGCTTTAAGACCTGCTCTTTGGAACGGAGCATTTACCCCTGCAAGACATGAAGGGCTTCCTGTTTCTCACACTCTTCCTGATGTCTGTGCACGCTGGAACTGCTTGGAGTGCGAAATATGCAGTAGATTGTCCCGAGCCCTGTGACAGTAACGCATGCAAAAGTACCTTGCGCTGTAAGCGGACAGTGCTGGATGACTGTGGCTGCTGCAGGGTGTGTGCAGCTGCTCTGGGGGAGACTTGCTATCGTACGGTCTCGGGTATGGATGGTGTCAAGTGTGGTCCTGGGCTGAAGTGCCAATTTTACACTGAGGAGGATGACTTTGGTGATGAATTTGGTATCTGCAAAGGTAACAGTATTCACTTTGCATGCACCCACTGTGGCAATTTGACAGCAAGTTACATGTGAGCTTGCCTCCTGCTTGAAAGGTCTAAAGTAGGATTTTTCCAGTGCAGCCCTTAGACAAGAAAAAAGTGAGAAATATCTGCTGGCATTACAAAGTGCTACATGTAGGGGGGCATAATTATTAGTGTTAGGATGTTGTTTAGACCTGGGGATAGGTGTGAGGAAATACAGACAGGGTGTGCTCAAAGATGAGATTTTTAACCAGGACTTGGGAGACTCAGGCACAAGTTCTCATCTTTCAGCTGATTTGATGTGTGGCTTTCTATAAATCGCAAAGACTTCAATCCTGCAAGTCCAACCTTGTCACAGGGTCCCTGCTTGGGGTGCACTCTCCCTGGGGTCATGTTCCCCCTGGCACTGCCAGCTGCATGCCAAGGGACCAGATTCTCACCCTGGGGTCTAGGGGATGGTGATAACAGCACTGCCTGAGCACATGGGGATGAAGTGTTTAATTTAGTCCTGCCATTGAGGTGCTCAGCTACCCTAGGAAGGTGATCAGGGGAGGTAGACAGAGACCCTCCTGCCTGAAAGATGGCTATAACAGAACAGAAACCGACTGTGAGATGAGCAGCCAGCCACTGCTTTAATCTTGTTCCAGGTATGCTGTATGCTGCTTTCTTTATTCAGATGCTATAATGGCAGTTTTCATTTAAGACGTATCCTCATTTCATGTGAAAGGGACAACCTTTAGAAGGAGAGGAGGTATTATATTAATAACTAGGATGATACTTAAAAAAAAAAAAAGTATTTTTAAAACAGAGTTTGCAAAGCTTGAATGTAGTGGGTTTTCCTGTGTTTGTGTATAACTTCAGTAAGTAAATACAGATAAGCCTTAGAATAACTTCCTTAAAAGTGGAGATGACTTGGCAGTTAAATATCAGAAATATTAATAAACTCAGTTAAAGAAATGGCTTAAGACCAGATGCTCCAAAAGTCATTCAGATTGACTCACAGAACACACTAATTTACCTTACTTAAAACGAAATTCATGTGCGCGGTTTAGTATGAAACCCAAAACATTGATTTTGTTTCAAAGGACTAGAACTTAGGCATAATGATCAAATTTTTTGTGCACTCACCAGAAAAGTATTTTACAAAAACAGTTAACTGATCTTCAGTTTATTAAAAATTAGCACAGTGTAAGATACTGACTATAATTCTCTTAACACTTCTTATGAATTAGTATATAATTTTTACTTTCCTCATAGGAAGTGCTTTAAATAGCACATTTCGAATGGAAAAAAGAAATAGTAAGGAACATGAGAGCTGAATCCCTGTAGTTGAATCTGGGATGCTCTGTAGAAAATGTAAAGTGAAATGTTCGGCGTTTTCTCCCATTCATTCAGTGGAAAAACTCTAATTTCAATGAAACTATATCTTGACTTAGAATTGTTAATTTGTTTATAAAGTTTATGTTCCCCATATATTTATTTGCACTAAATACTATATAGGTAATTTCTAATGATTTTTCTTTTTTCGTCTCAGCTCTAAGGCAGCAAAACCTTCACCTTTATATGTGTGAATTTTATCAGGCAAAATATGAAACCAAGTATTATTTTGCACAGCCATTTACAGCTGTGATACCAGGTCACTTACTGATTTTAATAGCTTCAATGTTTGTAGCAATTGACACAGTTTGGATGGATAAATTCTCTCTGGATTCCTGCAACTGGTTTACTTTCAACTTCTGGAAAAATGACCTGAACTCTCTGTTCCTCAATTTCTTATTTCTAAAGTAGGTAGTATGCATTTTAGGGCAATTTTTGGATACATCTATTATTATAAGAGTGCATCATATTATTGTCAATAGCAGTGTCATTCTTGTCTGAAACAGACTTAAAAAACACTGGTGCTCTTGCTTCCCTTAATAACTGCGGGAAATCCTTAGATTTAGGAGAAGGCTCCTGCTGAACAAAATCTTTTAACAGCAAAATTGAGTCAGATCTCAGTTTCACCTAATATGAAGAGCAACCTCAATGCCAGGAGTTTTCCTTACAGAGCCAAGTGTTTTGGTCTCAGACTTGTTCCCATGCTATTGTGTACAGCTTTTCATCACAGCTCTGCAGGTTGAGTTCCTGCAACAGGTAGACTGATATCCCATGTGGTATATGCTCTTTGCCTGTCTCCAAGGGAGGATGTGCACACTAAAACTGTTTCACTTTGGTGGGATTTCAGTGTTGTTTTATGTGATCAAGCAGAGTGTCTTTTTTGGGAAAGAGGGTATGCTGAAGCTCAATAAGATTGTCTTGGGTGGAAGGACTTGCTGTGCAATTCCTTTAAGGGAACTGCTTGTTTTTCTAGGGCAAAAAAATTTACAAAAGCATGCTCATTAGATATGCAGGGAATTGTAAAATTTTAGCTTCACTTTAGTGTGTTAACCTTTTTTTCAGATTGCCCAGGGTTGTATGATGAAATCAAATATTTTCATTGATTCAAGAGGAGACTTCACAAACTGAGAAGGCTATCTCTATTGTGGTTACATGCACAGAAACTATGCCTGGATCAGGAGGTCTCAGAGCAGAAACTAGGAGACAAAATGAAGGAGAGAAAATGAGGGAGAGGTATCATCTGTGCATATTATGGTCACCTTTCTTAAGAGTTTTGTGGGAGACTGGACCAGATTGTTCTTTGGTGCAGCCCTTCATGGTTATTCATCTATCCTTAGAAGGTGAATTAGAAAATCTTCGGACCTTGCCGTTTAAGGTGACCATGTATCCTGAGTTGGCAAGGGCAGTCTGAACATAAAACTCCTGGAATATCTCAAAACTTCTTTTGGGAATGATCTCATATTTGGGCATTTGGAAAGGACATGCTGGACATGGGTTTTCCCTGTCTCCATCTTTACAGCCATGGTCCTGGGAAAGTAGCCGGTTCAACAGCAAGGCAGAGGAAGACAAGAGTTGTGACTCCTAGTTTCTTTGAAGTTCTGTGATCCAGCATTTGTCAGCTATGGCTCAGGGCAAATTCCCTGCACCTGATTTGATTTTCTGTGGAAAACATTCAGTTCCATCCTCACAGCTGTTTTGTGGTGCTTCTCCACAAACTTGCCTGGGGATGGGAGGTTTCAACTGGAGCATTGACCAGATGCAGTACAAGCAGGGAGTTGCCCTAGTGCCAGTGATCCCTTCAGAGCATACTCAGACTTTGGGCTGGAGATGTGAGTCCTTTTATGCTTGCCACGCTAAGGTAGACATTTGCTGTCTGAGAAGGTGTTGGATAGAAGAAGGCTCTTATCCAGGAGTCGGTAGAATCTCCAAGTGGAGAGTGTATTTGCTGGATAGCTCCTAAGGGTCAAGCTGAATCCTCCACCCAGACAGCAGGCAGAGGTCCTGGCAACACTAGCCCAGCACCAGCAACAGATTGCAGCTCTAAATCATGACAGTCACATTAAGTCAGATTATAACATGCCTATGTAGTAAATTCAGGGACTTCCTGCAGTTATCATTTCTAAATCAAATGCCAGCCTTTTAACTACATCCTATAAGATTACATACTTACATACTGTATATTGCCTTTAACTTACATTTTAATACTGTTTCAGAGTATAATTACTGATAGCACATTGCAAATAAGTTGCAGGAAATGAAATGATGATATAATGTGTGTCAAGGTTTCTTAATACTGGAAAATACTTGTAAAGAGCAGTCAGCATGTTGAAGTCCTATAGTTGAGGTCTAGCTGACATCCATTCAAAGGTTTTCCAGTTTCAAAGATATAAGCAGACCATCTATTAGTACAGCAGTTGCCCTGGGTCACCAAGAACTGCTTTGTTATAATTTTTTTTTTTTTTCCCCTAGAATGTCCCTATGGTAGCTATGGAATGGAATGCAGGAAAACATGCAACTGTCCCTCTGGCATATGTGACAGAGTAACAGGGAAGTGTTTGAAGTTCCCATTTTTTCAACTGTCTGCTTCAAAGCCTCCAAATCGACGAAAAATAATTTCACACACAGGTAAGACTTTGTTGGGCAGTTGATTTTAACAGAAAACACCTTTTTCATGAACTACTACCATGGCATGTATGCCCTGTGTGAGTTGTGTGTACTTCGGTGGAGCTGTGCAAACCACTCACTGCACAAGGGACGTTAATTTTTCTTATTGACAACTCCCTTAACGTGTGACAAGGGCTTAGATGGTCTGTGACACATGATAAAAACATTTTGAAATCCTGACATGGACAAAATACTTCACAGTTCTTGCATGTGCCAGAAGTACCACATCACCTGTGTGATGGGAGACTATGCTGGGGTTTGCATTAGACAGGTCAGATGTAATACATATAGCTGTTTTGTGTACAACAGAATTTCACTACATTGCATTTACTGCTGTTAGCTAACATATGGTAAAAAAAACAGTTTTTTTAAGATTTTATTTCTCCATGAAGATATAGCTTTATAGGTTTTCAGTTGTCAGTTAACCATTTTAAGAAATATTTTACTGTAGTCATTTGACACGGTATCTCTGGAATAAGTTCTTACCAGTACAATTACATCTGAAGCTTTTAACGTATCTTTACAGAACTAGAAGAGAAAAAAGAAAAATAGTGTCAGAAACTGAAGTGTTTTTGAGTCAGGGAGGAAAGATCACTGAAGATTTTAGAGCTGGGACTAAAAGCTTTCCCTTTTTTTCCCCACCTGATGGTACTGAGGTATATATGACTGAATAATTTTTACTCTAAATACAAACAAACACAAACCAAAATCAATACAAAGCTTGTGCTTTCATCACATTTAAAATGATCTTGAACAAAACCGCCTTACAAGGTGAAACAGTCATGACCCTTCTAATTTTTCATTACATGATTTTTCACTTTTGCATTTCCATTTTCTGTTTATTATAAAGGATGCCAAAATAATGACAGTTACTTTTCCCTGCATCTAGTTTATATTCCAAATATTCCCAGGCAGTTTGTTTCCATCAGTCTCCTTCCCTTTTCTCTTTTTGCCTTCCCTTTGGTCCCAAATCATCTGCTACCTGAAAGTTTAACAGCTTGTCTGGTCTCAGATAGGGTCAGATACTCACCACATAGAAACAAATGGTGGTTTTTACACCTGCAAAGGTTTCACATGGTTTTCCGTCCTCAGAAGTCTGTCATTGGAAGCAGATGGGAGGCACTGTGGGTAGTACTTCATGGTGTGGTCACACAGGTTTTCATTAGATGATGGTCTTCGGAGGTAGCTATAGCACCCAAGAGACATTCAGAGTATTAAAACAGCTGTAAATACGTCTGTATTTTAAACAGGTAAGGTTTCTGATCCATATGTTTTATAAAAACATTATGGCTATGCACACCCTAGTAAAATTAAAGGTGTCAGAGTATGTTTCTGTGTATTTCAATTTGACCTCTTCACAGTCAAACAGTAGGGCAGCTGGTGGCATGCTTTGTCCCGGCCTAGATAGCCGGGCCAAACAACCTCAGTCACAGCTCAGCAATCAGTGTCAGCCAGGGAAAAACTGTTTCCAGTTGAAAAACTGGATATCTTTTTATCATATTTTTGGAAAGATGGGGAATTTAGTGACAGGCACCAGGCTATTTCATGCCAGCTGGCCTTGCAGGTGAGTTTAATTTGCTGCTGTAGCTATTGAGGTTGTGTTGCTTAGTCTCGTGTCACACTGGAAGGGATGTTATAGTCAGAACTGGAAACTGAAGTCAAATCATCAACTTCATGCTTAAGCTATTAGAAAACATATCTGACTTATGCCTTAAGTGGGCAGAAACTTTGCAGCTAGGTAATTGGAGGCATTTTGGAAGATTCCTGCAAACTTGCCAGTTAAGGATTTTCTGAGATATTCCTAATACCAGGGACATTGCTGGGCAATATTTTAATGTTCTTGTGTTCATGAAATCCACCTTTATTTTTGTATCTTTTCAGAGAATGACATGGCATCAGGGGATGGAAATTCCGTAAAAGAGGAAATTGTTAAGGAGAAAGCTATTCGCCCTCCGGTAATGAAATGGCTAAATCCTCGCTGATATTTACTTACACTTGTAAGACTTTCAAGAGAATGCATCTCTCACAGATTATTAAATATGCAACAACACACTTTAAGAACAAAGTAGATCTATAGCATATGAATATGTAATCTCTGAAGGTCAAATGTGATCTGTTTTTAATGAGAAAAATGTTTACTTAAAAATAGACTGTACAGTGTATATGATTTTTGATATTTGTTTTGATAAGTATTTGAACAGAAATGTATTGTGGGTTCTTGAATGTACAGTAAAACTGAAAATCCAACATGATCATTTAAGTAATGCCAGAGGCTGACTCTTGCAGTCTGAGTCTGGGAAAGCTCTCACTGAATTCAGGGTGATTGATACTATTGGGTGAGTGATACTATTGATGTAGAGCCATTGTGAATGAAACATAGATCAACAAATCGCAGGATAGAGAGCAATATCCCTGAATCTCAATAATAATAACATGGGAGCACAACAGTGTGATTAACATTATTTAGTAATTTTCTAGGTTTTGGAAGCTGGGTGACAATTCCTTGAAGATAAATATGCTTTTCTTCAGTGATAAAACACCCAGCATTTCAGTTCATACATTGTGAATAACTTAGGCAAAACACTGCAGACATGTATTTTATTTAGGTGTATTTCTGAAGCTTGATTTTGTACAGAGAAACAGCAGATTGGTAAATTCTACTGATTTGTAGAAGGGGATCTGAAACAAAAGAAGCTGCTTACCATTATTTAAATATATATATTTCTATAAACCAACTAATTGATGCCATTAAGGCAACATCTGCATCTTGGAGAAGAGTGGGTCCAATGTGAGAGGCCAGCAAGTGGACCTTATAATTTGTTGCTGGCTACAGCCCAGGTATGATTCAGAGGGAGTGTATTCCATCCAGTGTAGGGAAGACTCAGAACCTCAGAGGGTAGTAGTGCAGCCACAGACTACAGTATTTTGGTACCGAGTTCTTTGTTACTCAATTGCATGAGCAAGTGGTTTCAATTCAGCAGAGAAAATAACTTATACACGTTAGAGGGTTGTGAAACTGGCAATCCCTCATTCAGTCCAAACAGGATAATCTATGTGTAAGTCCAAAGTCACCACTGAGTTGCATTTGCTAATATGTCTGGAGACAATCAGATCCTCAGATAAAGAAAATTGGTGCAGCTGTGTCAGTGAGCTCGGACTGCATGTGTTTAGGAACCACCTTGTAATGCAGAACACTCTCATTAGAAATCTGTGTTGAATTGACTACTTCCTTTGAAATCAATGCAAGCTTTGACAATGACTTCAGTGAAAGAAGGAACACACAGTACAGCAGCCAAAGTTTAGTTCAGGACCTGAAACTACGAACTACAGAAACCTTAACACTTTGAAGAGTTGATTCAAAGCCAACATGTGTCGAAGTAGGATGCTTTCACCTGGGAAAGCAGAGACAAATTGTGCTGCTCTGTAGCTAGAGGATTATGACAACAATAGACACATAAATATCAGTATCGTGGTGCAGGTTCTCTTGCCATGATAATTGGAGACATAAATTTGAAACTAGCATATACCACATTTTAACCTGTGTTGAATATTAGGGTCTGAGAGGGAGCAGTGTTATCTTGGGCTGCTTAAAAACAAATGTATTGATTCTCATCTACTGATCTCAAAGTAATTTTTTCTTGATTTCATTGAAAGCAGGATTGAACCCACAGTCCTTGAGCAGATGATGAAAATTATTTAAAGAATGTATTAAATATTGCATACATTATTAATATTTTGCTATATTATGCTCATAAATGACATTATGAGTTCTTGAATGTAAATCTAATAAGCTGGTTGGTTTTAAAATGTGTAAGATTATTATTGTTCAATAAAAAACAAAACAAAACAAAAACAAAACAAAAAAAAAAAAAAAACAAAAAACAAAAAAAAAAAAAAACCCCAAAAAACAATGAAAGCATCACTGTGTATTTTCTCTTAATGACTAAGACTACTGGTGATAGCACAACCATGTAGCATGCAGATTAGGCACAGTTTTTCTCCCACATCCACAGAAACAGTTTCAGAATGGCTGCATCTATTTCAGTAAATTTGGTGGGAGTCATTCACCGTTGCTGAAGCTGAGTGATGGCCCATGCCCAGAATGACTTGTGTCCGTCAAACATCTCCAAAACAAGGTGTCTGGACCCAAGTTGCTTACAAGGGACAGCTGGTCCTTGGTCAACCCAGCACAGGAAGGATTTGGGAGTTATCTTGCTGGCCTGGCCACCACCATGTCAGAGACCATGTAGCCCTGGAGAAGTTACTGCAATTCCTTGACCCTGCTTCATTTACCCTAGCATGTAATCCATGAATCCACACATAAAAAGACAGGAGAAAGGAGGAGATGGAGAGAGATGCCCTGAAAACATTTTTGGATGATTTCTATTCTTTTCCATCGAATTTATAAAATGTTTTTGTATTTCTTCAGCTCTAGATTGCTCCACACAAAATAGATTTCAGAATGAAATTATAGTATAAGCAAACTTTATCCCTTAGCCTTTGAAATGTCTCCTACTGCTACTAGTGGAAATGGGACTACACCAGTATATGAAATTACACAAATGATCATAGAGCCATAGAATAATTTAGATTGGAAAAGGCCTTTAAAATAATTTCAGTGCAACTGTTAACCCAACACTCCCGGGTCCACCACTAAACTATGTCCCCAAGTGCCACAACTACAAGTCTTTTAAATACCTCCAGGGATGGTGACCTATCAGTTCCCTAGGCAGCCTGTTCCAATGCTTGACAACTCTTCACATGAAGAAATTTTTCTTAATACTCAATGTAAGCCTCCCCTGACATAACCTTAGGCCATTTCCTCTTATGCTGTCACTTGTTACCTGGGGCAAGAGACCGAACCCCACCTGGCTACAGCCTCCTTTCAAGTTGTTTTAAAGAGCGATAAGGTCTCCCCTGAGCCTTATTTGTTCCAGGCTGAATACCCCCAGCTCCCTCAGCTGCCCCTCACAAGACCTGTACTCCAGACCCTTCACCAGATCCATTGCCCTTCTCTGGACTCGCTCCAGTACTTAAATGACTTTATTGTGTGAGGGGCCAAGAACTGGACACAGGATTTAAGGTGTCCCATGGCCAGTATAGGGGGACAGTCACTGCCCTGGTCCTGCTGGCCACACTATTGCTGATCCAAGCCATGATACCATTGGCCTTCTTGGGCACCTGGACACATTGCTGGTTCATGTTCAGCTGCTGTCAACCAGCACCCCGAGGTCCTTTTCCACCGGGCAGTTTTCCAGCCACTTTTCCCACAGACTGTATCACTGCCTGGGGTTGTTGTGACCTAAGGCAGGACTCAGCAATTGGTGTTGTTGAATATCAGACCACTAGCCTCATCCCATCAATCCAGCCTGTCCAGACCCCTCTGCAGATCAACACTCCTTCCCAACTTGGTGTCATCTGAGAACTTACTCATGACATCTTTGCCGTCCTCCTGAGCTATCTGCCCCTTTCTCCAAAGGTGATAAAACCGCGTTTTTCCCCCTGAGTTTCAGCCAGAGTTGTCAGTTCAGCCAGGCTGGTATTCTTCCCTTCTGGCTTGTCTTTCGGCATGCAGGGATGGCCTGCTCCTGTGTCTTTTGGACTTCTTTCTTGAAGAACAAGCAACCTTCCTAGATTCCTTTTCCCTTCAGCATTGTCTCTCAAGGGACATGAAATGGTGCCCATGGAATCAAGGGTTTTTCACCTATCTCTTCATTACTTTCTATCCTTTCATCTTCCTACCATTCTGTCCACTTCTTTCCTGGCTTTTCACTGCACATTTCAACTACTTTTCCCTATATTGCAGATGTGGATTTTCTTTTAGATTTTTTTATTTCTCCTCTCAACTCTGTGTTCCAGGCATCTGCCTTGCACCTGACCTTTCTTTCCCAAACAAAATTAAAGTTGATTACTAGTGTTCATCTCTCCAGAAATAAAAGTTGTGAGTTGGCTCATCACAGAACATGCTCTTGTTGTCTACTATCTAAATTTTTCAGTGGAGTCATGCACTATTTCCAATATGAATATGTATGGTAAATAGGCTTC
Source organism: Formicarius rufipectus (assembly GCA_013399695.1). Taxonomy (NCBI): domain Eukaryota; kingdom Metazoa; phylum Chordata; class Aves; order Passeriformes; family Formicariidae; genus Formicarius; species Formicarius rufipectus. The sequence continues at coordinate 131,311 of VXAU01001443.1, read as the reverse complement.
ATTTCTAGTAGGCAGACTTTATTTTCTCAATTGCTAAACTGCAAGGCAGTAATATACGCAATTTCTCTTATTCTTTTATTTAATGTGCAATAACACAGGTAAGAAGTGTGCTGTAATACAGTTTCTATTTTACTCAGTATCATAGGATGTTGCAGACAATACTACCTTTCAAACAATATATCATCAAATGTGTTAGGGTGGTGTCTGAAATACATAGAATAGAGAAGTCTGAAATATATTCAGTTATATTTCATCTGCAACTCAAATAAAATGTCATAAATGTATTTCCAGTGTAGATTGACTTTAAATGAAAAATAGCCTTACCAAAACCAGTATCTTTAATGTACTTTAATGTATGATTTTGTTACATAAAACATTCACTCTAATAACTGTGAGATGTATCACTGCCTAATCATGATAGTGTAAATAACAATATAAACTTGCCTCTCTGATCTGCTTGGACACACATATTGAAGCAAACACACCAAAACAGATATTTTAAATTAAACTATATTTATTATCATGCTTGCTCTCTATTTGAATGGACTGTCAGGTCACAGCAGTGCTTTTAAAATACTTCCTGACACCTGCAAAATTGGTAAATATTTCCTGTTTTTGTTGTGTCTGCTGAAAATAGGAATTTTACAAGTTGGACTGATAATTTGACTGGCACCACAAGCTCCACTTTGGCAGGTCTTAATGCGGTTTCTACTGGGGTTTGTGAGCATCCAAAGAAACTGGGGCTGACAAACTGGTTTATTCTGGCTTTTTTGCTCTTCCCAAATAGACACTGTGTGTCTTCTGAGTGGCCACAGACCATGCTCAACTCAAATGCATGGCTTAATTTTTGCATAATGGATGAGTTTAGCAGTCAAATAGGTGCTGATGCAGTAAGAGCTCTGAATGCTGAAGCATTCTTTCCCATCTCCTTTGCAGCAGCTGCCAGTGACCCTTGTGCATGTTCTGGGTGCCTCAGTTGTGTTTGGCTGTGTCGCACCCATGCCTTGAGAGTCCCGCTCTTCTGCTGGCACCAGCTGGAATCTGGCCACAGTCCTGGCAGCCCCATATCCCCCATGCTGCCTTTTTGCAGGATTCTCAGAGCCCACAGAATGCTATGTGTAAACAAATAAACTGGTGTTTGGATGAAGAAAAAGACGGAGATTTCCTTAACTTTATTAGTACATGATGCTCCTTATCCTCCCCAATCTCCCATCCACTCTGCTTCCAAAGTGGCTGCATCTCAGATTCATGTCCTTGCTCCTTTCCTACTTTTGAAAGCTATCAAGTAAAAATTCAACTGTAATTAAGGGCAACAGTTGATTGTGCTTGAATTTATATTCACCATTGTAGGGAGACACAGATTAATTTTTCTTGAAATGACAAAACTGATACAGTCTTTCTACTCTGCAAATGCTGAGCCTAATAAAAGTGTTGTTTGATAAACTGGGACAATTGAAATCCTATGAACATTACTTGAAAATATCTTTCTTCCTCACAAGAGAAACATCTATTTTTGAAGAACAAGTAATGGATTGGAATGCCATTGAAATCCAAAGACAATATTAGTATGTTCCTGAAAAAAAAGGTACAATGCTGGGGGAGAATGCACCAGAGCCTCAGCAGCTGTGTCACACTTTCCTGTTTGTTATTTTTAGTTTTCCATTCATGCTCTTTATTTTGGGCTTTACTTTGCTTCCTATGCAGCTTCCCCTTAACTCCTGTATAGCTCAGTTTTACATATTTGTGGTATTTGGCTTTTTTGTTTGTTTGTGGTTTTGTTTTTGTTTTTGTTTTTTCTTCAAAGGAAATCCAAGCAGTTCAGTTCAGTTTCAGGAACTCATGTTTCTCTTGGCAATAGTTGACTTCTTGGTTTTCTGAAGACATATAGGAAATTTACATTGCTAGTTTTCAGCTTTTAACATACTCAGCCCCAGTAAGTATAAGAAAAGAGCAGCACACAAGGAAAGTTCAGGTGTGTTCTACAGTATGTCCTGGACTTTGTGCCTGAAAATCACCAGTATTAAGTCCCAGTTAAATTTCCAAGATGGTATTCAATAAAAAAAGGAACATAAATGGGCTCCAGTGAAACTGCATTATGAAGAAGTTTTGTGACATTTCCCCCCATTTGTTTATATATCGAAGTATTTGTAGTCTTATGGAGACATGGAATTGATCTGCAGAGCAGAGAATGTTATCGCCTGTTAAAGATATACCACAAATACAATGTTACTGAATGCTTTGAAAACAGCCTAGGACATATCTGCACAGAACTGGTTAGGAACTTCAGCTGATGGTCAAAAAATTACAAAGTTTTCTGCAGAAAATTTTGTTTAACCCATATAAACTTCATTACAGGGAAATGCACTTCATTGCAGGTGTGTGCTCGGAGACTCAGAATTCAGTAGCTACATGCCCATTCCAAGAGGTGATGTTAAAAACTCCAAAATAAAATCCTTTAGAACATTGAAACAGATGTCATGACTCCCTGGGAATAATGAAAATGAATGCATAATAAAAATTATGCACAAATGCCCTGGACATTAATTGAAATAATAAAGTGGGAATAAATTAAATTAAATAATTACCAAGGCATCTGTGGTGGTTTGACTCTGGCTGTATGGCAGATGCCCGCCAAAGCTGCTCTATCTCTGCACTCTGGAACTGGACAGGACAGCAGAGATAAAATATAACAAAAAGCTCATGAGTTGAGATAAGAACAGATAAAGGTAACTCACCAATTACAGTCATGGGCTCTGATTTGACTCAGGGAAATTAACAGAATTAATTACCAATGAAAATCATAGTAGAATAATGAGATGTAAAACAAATGATAAAAAAAGAATCCTGCTCCTCCCCGCCCTCCTTCTGGGACTCTACCTCCCCACTCAGATGTGCAGGGAGATGGGAAGTGTGGGCTATGATCAGATCATCACACTGTTCCTGCCACTGCTCATAGAGAAGAGTCCTTCCCCTCCTCCAGCCTGATGTCCCTCCCACGTGAGACAGTTCCCCATGAACTTCTCCAGCCTGAGTGCTCCCCATGGGCTGCAGTTCTTCATCAACTGCTCCAGTGTGGTTCCTTTCCATGGAGTGCAGTCCTTCAAGAACAGCTCCCTTGTGTGTCCCCCACAGGACAACAAGTCCTACCAGCAAACCAGCTCCAGTGCGGGCTACTCTCTCCACAGGTCTGTAGTCCCTGCCAGGAACTGCTCCTCAGAAATTTCCATGGGTTCACAGACCTCTTTTGGGCATCTGCCTGCTCCAGTGTGGGTGTCCTTCACGGGCTGCAGGTGGATTGCTGCACTCCTGTTGACTGCCATAGGCTGCAGGAGCACAGCTGCCTCACCATGATCTTCCCCATGGGCTGCAGGGGAATCTCAGCTCCAGCACCTTCACTGACCTTGGTGTCTGCATAGTTGCTCCTCTCACGTATTCTCACTCCTCTGAGCACAATTACATCTGGTTTCTTGGCCTTGGCCAGGGTGGGTTCCATCCTGGAGCCTGATGGCTTTGGCTTTGCAGGACAGGAGGGAAGCTTCCGACAGCTTCTCACAGAAGTACCCTGCTACTGAAACCTTGTTTTGCAAATGCAGTACAGCAAAATAGGCCATACCTGAGTCCAGATCTCTCCCAGGTCCTGATTCAAGTCTGTAGCTAGGTTGGCTCTGTCTCAGATAAGTAGATGATCATAGTGTAGTGGCTGTTTCCTATTGATCTTCAGGTAGGACACAGAAAAAGTAGAAGGTAAGATCAGACTCAGCTGACACAACGGAGCAAATACTGGGACACCTGGAACCTGACGACTTCACATAGGAAGCACATGGTAGCTGATCTCAACCCATCAGTTGGTAAGATAAAGCAATCTTCCATTGCTGCAATAAAGAATGCAACCTAAGGATGAGAAAGGACATATTTGGTCAGGCTGAAGATCCTTCTAGCCTAGTATGCTCTTCACAATGACTCTTAGCTCTCTTATGCAAACTGCTAGCCTTTTTCCTATGACATCCTTAGGATCTGGTGGCTCATTTCAGTAACCAGATCTATCACAACAACAAGATAGAGGACTGCTTTGGGAAGGACCTATCAGTGCATGTGGCAGAAAGACTTATTGGTGAATACAGCTGCTGGACAGGCCCAAATTTATTCACTTCTGTTTGTCCACTGTTGGTCCACCTGCAGCTTCTCATTCTTTTAGTCTGAGATAGGATGAATTCTTTGAAACCCTTGGTTTTCTATGATGCCAAGTGATTTTTTAAGATGTTCTGTTCCAACCTAACCCCTAGGTACTGGAAGGCTTGCATGCCCCCTTCAAGTACTGGAAGGGAGTTGCCACTCTTGCCAAATATCTGGACAGTAGTCCCCTCTCCACCCCCAACTCCCTGCATGCCTTCATAGGGTGGTGGGTATTCAACAACTCTTTCCAGTCACTTAATTTTAAACTATTTAAAAAATATTATTATTATTATTA
>VXAU01001443.1:45001-126829 GCA_013399695.1 Formicarius rufipectus | reverse complement strand
TTATTATTAATTTTTTATTTTTCTTAGGCTCTTAACTTTTCAGGCATCTCAGCAATGGAAGGAAGAGATTAGGCTTAAAGGCTGTTGAAAGGCTGTATTTCAGGGATAGGCTGTACTGCTGTAACTGCATGACGTGGCAGTGGCTGGAATTAACAGGAGAGAAGAGGCTAAAGACCTTATTTCTCCAATTAAGCTTGAGCCTATAATCAGATCACTGGCCATACACTGTTCTCTCTTACCATACACTGGATAAGAATTCTTTCTCAGGGCACTTAATTTCCTGGGAACAAAATAAAGTGCCAAAAATATCTCTCTTGGTTGATGGATGTGAACAACCTGGTCCCACGTGTAAGTTTCTGCCTGTTCCATGTGCTTTTATCCTGCAAACTGCTGCATCACAAAATTTCTAAAATGTTCATTTTATTTATTTCTGTGTTTAAATACTTGAATGATGAGACTAGTTCTTACTTTGTGATATTTTCCTCCTTGTCATATTAATGCAAGGAGATGATGAAGAATTAAAAAGCAAAAGGATAGTGTCATATTCAGGGACCCTTTTCTTCCACCAGGACATGAACTACTTCTATATTACATGTGGAATTTGGTGAGAAAAAACAAAACAAAACAAAAAAAAACCAAACCAACAAAAAACCACCCAAAAAACCAAAACCAAAAACAAACAAAAAAACCAACCAAACAAAACTGAAACATAATAGATGCACCTAAACTGACATTTTTCTTTTTTACAGTATCTGCCATGTTAATTTTCATTTTGGGTTTGTAGAGTCTGAAAACTCTTGACTCAATTTTGTTTCCAATGAAAGAAATAGTAAAAAAACCCCTGTGACTGGAATATAAATAATGGGAACAGTAGCACTGTCTGAGGAGTATGAAATTGAACAGGACTTCATACACTGTACAATAACAGAGTTGGAGTTTCTGCAAGAAAAACAAACAAAAAATCTAGATTAAGCATTCAATTGAGATAAATGATGTTGCATTAAACAGTATTTATTTGTGTTTATTATTTGGATGCTTTTTACTTTCCTGCATGCACATGAACACCCTTACTTTACCAGTTTTTCAGCCGTCTCTGCTCTCTGGAATGCACTAGATTTGCAGCCAGGTCTCTTTTGTGAGAGAGAAGAAAGGTCTATCCATTATCTTGTTCAGGGAAAAGAATTGTTGTGGGCTTTTTTTCATGAATCAAAAAATGTGCTCTCTATTTAAAAGAACCACGATATATCCTTGCTCTGTGTAAACAATCTGACCTTCAGGTGGAATGCAGCCAGAGGGGTTATAAATAGCACTCTTAATAAGAAAGGAGACGGAAGCATTTAGAGATCAACAGTCAGTGCTCACATATGGAGGAATAGCACATGAGCTACCTGTAGATATTGTGCTCTAGAATGCTCAGATGCAATCTCTACAGGATCTTAGCCAAATCTGCACTGAGCAGGGAGGAAAATTTTTCTCCTGTAAATGACAAAGGGGAGCCCTGTGTACAGCTAAAACCCTTTGACACTGTGTGGTGATTCCTCTACCATTTCTTGAGCATCTTGCAGTTCTTGGTGTGTTCCCCGTGGCTTCACTCACAGACAGAAAGGCACTACAGTTTGAAAGCAGCAAGCAGAGGCAAGAGGAGAACAAGATTCTCACTCAGGACCCCACTGGTACTTGGTGCCAAAGCAAGGGCTACTGCCAGCTGCTTCAGGTATTGAATCAGTGATCTACCTATTGTGTCATACTTTCTCATGAAGTGCTTTTGAAACGTTTTCAAGGCAAATCTTCACTTATCCTCTGGTTTAATAAGAAGAGTGATGTCTATTAGTTTGATTTCTGGTCGCTATGAAGTGGTACAGAGAAACTTGATTACAATGCAGTGTATGCACTTTCTCTATTTTAGAGTCTAATGTTTTTAATGAAGTTCTGAGCATGAGATAGCTACTGCTACAGTTTAATTATTTTCACAGTTCTGCAAGTTTGCACAACAGTCTTAATGTTTCCTCTGTCTCGGGATAGATCTTTGCTTCTAGCAGGCTTGTGCATTTTCCCAACTGTTTCTTCAGAGGTACTCATGAGAAAATGTTTTTATTCAAGCAAGTATTTTGGGAACCAGCATTTTATCACACAAGTGTGTTTGTATGTAAGACAAATGGTGCATACGAATGATGCTGACTCACTGTTGTCTGCAATTAAATTTTATTGATTGCTCAAGGAACATAAACTAAATCATAATAAGGTTCTCTCCAAAGCCCCTGCCCACATACCTCTCTGCACCTGCTGGGACTGGAGAAGCAGAAAACTCCAGAAGAACAGATAAAACCAATATCAGTTCCTGTTATAGTCCTCAGACATGCTGTAAAAAGCATTGTATGTCCTAGGTTTTAAATCCCAAACTCATTCCAGTGGTGTGAAAATGTGGAAGTCCTGCTTCCCTCTCAAAACCAGGCCTGTGTCTCCTACAAAGCAAACAAAATCCTCCACATCAAAACAAGAACTGAATAGACAGACCATCAAAGCTGTGTGAAAGCACCAGACACATACCAGGACACCAAAGCTATTTACCCAAGGAGCCTTTCAGATGATTCAGGTCCATTCCATTGTATGTGGAGTTGACTCATGTAACTTTGAGACCTCATTGTCCCTTTCCCTCTCTGCCTCCCTCCTTTTTTGATTCATGCCATTGTTTCTAGGTAGACATTAAAATGCTCTGGGACAAAGACCATGTCTTCCTGTGAGCCTACAGAGGGTAAATACAAAGACTCCTCAGTTCCATGCAGGGCTGAGCAAATCCATGCTGGTTTGAGAAAAGCGTGCACATATAAACCCAAGCAGCTAAACCCGCACTTGTGCAAACATACATACTTTAAATGTTGGCTATAGTCAGCATGCATAGTGACATATCACACCCGTAACTTACAATCCAAGTTCAATATTCCTGATATTCTCTCTATGACTCTAAGGTATGAGTTACACAGAAGGAAAATTAGACTAGCAGTATAATCTTAGGTATGGGCAATGTACAGATTGCCCAGAGAAGCTGCAGATGTCCCACCCCTGAAGTATTCAAGGACAGGTTGTATGGGTCTTGGAGCAACCTGGTCTAGTGGAAGATGTTCCGTGGCAGGAGGATTGCAACTAGGTAATCTTTACGTTCCCTTTCAGCACAAACCACTCTATGATTCTATGATATACTATGTATCACTGCTGTCTCTATTAAAGTAGCTCTTTGAGCTCCTGTAATCATTTGCTTCTTGCCTCTTACCAGCCTAAAATATATTCAGCCTCTCTGGTAGGCTAATTTATTTCTTCCTGACAATATTTTTTCTAATTCTTATTTAAAATGTTCTTCTATATATTTTATCACCACAGTTATTTTTTCCAGGCTGCAGTTAGAAACATTTTGGCAGACAAACTGTGCTTCATTCTCCTCCAATTCTGTACGACAAAAAGACTTCTAAAACTGATTATCTATTCTCTTTCCCATACCATAAGTTTTAATAGTTTTCTTTTATTATATTTAAAAAGTTTATTTCTTTATACTGATTCTGTCCAGTTCTTCTTGGTAAGGGTAAGTTTCCTTCCATGATCTGGAACATGTGAAAAAGAAGACAATAAAAATAAAAAAAAAAGAAACGTTGAGCCAGTGCAATGACCATGTCCTACACTTGTAATAAAAATGATAGTCATATTTACACCTTGTATAATGATCACATCCTTATCTCTAAAGCACATTTCCCTTTCCTGTTAAAAGAGGAAGAAAGTGAGACCCAAAGTACTAATGTAATGTAGCCAGGTTTACCCACTGAATGGGGGAGATCTGGAAACACTCAGATCTCCTGCTAGTCCTTGAGATGTTGAAAATCATTTGTCACTCTAAAACCTAAGCCTATGCCTCAAGATTTTTCCCCTTGAGGATAAATGGATCTGTTTCTTCCATGCTTCCTCAGTAAGTGCTTACAGAAGGGCAAGTGTGATTTTGTACAAGTGGTGTAAAGACCGCAAGAATTAGTCCCTTGGCCACGGTGCCAAGTTTCCAAGCAGCAGCTGAAAATGTCTTCAGAATCTTTTCCATGCCATCATGCTTTCATGAAAGGTAAATATTTTTCTTTCTGATCTGTACACTTAGCACTTCAAAATGTTTTCATCAGCCATAGGGTGCCATCTTCTTGTTTGAAATAAATGACTCAGTCAAAAGCCATATTTGAGAAATAATCCATTACTAATAAAGAACATTTCAAAAAAAGGCAGAAATCTTGTTTAAACTCAGACACTTTTTATGAATGTTACAGCAGATCTCTTTATGCTCGAGATTTTAATTTAGTACTTGATTTGTTAAAATGAGATATCATTTTGGGAAAAGAACCTTCTTTGTGCCTGCAAGTTGGAAGTATAAATTCCAAATTCTATAGAGCATTTCTGAGTTTGAAAGAAGAGGCATTGCACTGAATTCACACACATACACAGAAACATCTAGGAAGAAATAAAAACAAGCAAACATAAGTCAAAAGCAAAGAGAAAACCATAAAGCTACACCCAGCAGTGCTTACTGTGGAGAAGTCACTCATCCTCTCTACTAAGTTGTGCCCTACCCAGGAGATGCCTCCTCTGAGGAGTGACATGAACACAACCAGTAATACTCTTGTGTGTGTGGTTTAAGGGGTCAAGGACACATGGAAGCAGCCTGGCAGCTATCTGGCAAGTCCTTTGGAAATCTGTTCCTCCCACTGCCTATCTGAAAACATTTCTTTAGGCAAAATAAGCACTGGGGGACTGGCTGGGCCATGCACATCCCCCAGTGTTTACCCATCACCTCTGCAGCTGTGCAGCACCAGCAGCACATGGTACACCCACTCTATTGGGCTGTCTGCACATAAGACTGTCTGTTGTAGCTATACTGGCAACATCTCTTCACCTGAGCAGGAGATTACTTTTGTTGATGTTGCCCAGATCAGTTCAGAGTGGAATAAACTACACTGATGGGATGCTCTTTTTCCAGAATAACTGCATAACCCTAAGGTTTTTATTGACAATTTTCTTTAGGCTCACAGCCAACATTACCACAATGCACCATCCCAGTGTGGAGTGGCAGTTTCTTCAAATCACAACACCAAAGAACCTGATTTCCAAGGGAAAAAGCCAAGTGCCCTGTTCCCTCCTTGTTAAGAAAGAAATAACTTCTCTATCTGTGCAAACTTTACTGGGATTGTACTCGTAGTCCACCAACTTGACTAAAAATGTGTTGCTTAGCTCATGCTGATTTAAATAGTTTCTTTAAATAGTGTTTTTACTGGGTAGAATCCAGGGAGTTAAAAGTGTAATGGAAGAAAGGAGGTGGGATCAAATAAATAATTGACTAATGATGAAACCTGTACATTTTTAAGAATTATTCTGTTGTTTGTTCCCTAAAAAATAAGCAAATTGTGTTTGCAACATTGTAGGTTTGGATACTGCTTAACTTTTTTATTTTTTTTTTTAAATTACGGGTGGCTAAATTTGACATGAAATCCAGGTAAAAAAATAACATATATCTCAGTACCATGCCATAATCCACTCTAAGTTCAAATAGGCACTTTTTCCTTTAAAATGAAGTTCTATAAATAAAATCAGTGCCTATTGCTATGATAACATATTATGTTTGAATATTTTGTTTGTTTGTTTGTTTTTTAAACTAAGAACTACTAAGGGACATCTGTATAATTTTTCATTTACCCCAGTATATTGTTGGTAACATTCATGAGTGATTTTTGGTTATCAAAGTAATGGGTGACTATACAATTCTGAGAAAAAAAAGGACAACAAATAAAGGATTTTCTATTTCTCTTTTCATTTGTTTGTTTTGTGTAGAGAGGAATAGCTTAATATACTGTGCTCTGAGACAAAAATCATTGTAAAATGACATTGGCACCAATATCTGAAAAATGTCAGAGAAAAACATAGCTTAGGAAAAGAAAGAGTAAATATTTTGCAAGAGGAAAGATAGTGGGGGTTTATGTTTTAAAAATCTATTCTCTATGGTAGATCTCAATGGCTGTGAGCTCAGTTCTCCTGTAGGATGAGCTTTCTGACTAGTGTACTTAAATTTAAGAATGTAAGTAATGTTTCAAGCTCTACTGAGTTGTGCAGCTTTAAAAACACTTGGAAATTTCCCTAAATGAAATGTGAGTATCTCAGAGACCTGGGACACTGTAATCACCTCTGGAATAAACAAAGAGACTATATTTACTCAAACACTTGCATTTGTCTATGACTCTCCCGATTGCTATGACTCAGTTCACATTAGCTAAGTGAGTCATCAGGGGACATCACCACAGCTAAATGCCTCCAGGAGCTAGACTCTATTACAACTGTTAACCTTTCTTAGAAAAGAGATAGGTTAAAACTGCTTGGAAATGACAGATTTGAACACTCAAGACAGCTGGGGCTCCTGGAGAACTTATCTGGGGAATTGTGATTCTGTTCCTGAAATCCCCCTCCCTCTTTTTGTGTTGGGTTTGAGCAGTGTCTCATTGATACCAGGTTCTCTCCAGGGCAACATTTGTCAAAAACTTTGAAAGCCTTTCTGTGTAAGATGGTAACTCTGGTATTTATACTTGGCTCTCAGGCCTAACTCCAGCCTAAAGTTACCATCAAATCAGTAAGATTTTCATACTAAGGGATGCTGCTCTCTGTTTGCGAACAAAACACCAGGTAAGAGAGATACACATTTAATCTACTGACATTTGCATATCTAAAATCCCACCCTTGTATTTGGCCTCTCAAGAAAATAATATACATTTTAACAGCTAAACGAGTATCTTGTTTTGGAGTCTAAGTCCTAAGACTTGTGTTTGCACTCTGCCTCTCAAAGGCAGAATGTGTCTGCCCTTCCTTGTAACTCTCCCTGAGACCACAGAGCATTCATTGCCCAACACATGTGCAATATGTAGAAAGAGCACAGCCTCCTGTATACTGGGTTCTTCTGTGTGCTTGAGTTCACAGCTAAATCACACCTAGATAAGCAACAATGCCAAAAAAACCCAACAAACACCAACAAAACAAAACAGAAAAGAACTTATTTTTCTCAATATATTCTATTGGGAAACTGGGGAGGGCAGATAAAGCAGTAATTGCCTGCAGTTGTCTGAGTTAAGTGAGGTGAATACTACTCCATGCATTCAACTGAGATAAGTACCTCAATATTCTTCTGGGCCCTGTGTTAACATAATATTTATATCTATAGACAGATTAGATATAGTGAACCAGTATCATGAGGATAACAAAGTACTCAAATTCATCAAGTAAGTCCTTACCCTGCAGATGGCAGGTGGAAGTCAGAACAGAAGGGAATGGGATAGAACAGAAGAGATGATTTCAGTTGGAAGGGACCTGCAATGACCATCTTGTCCAACTGCTTGACTAGTTAAATATCATGCAAAGCTAAAATGCAGTGGCAAGAAAATCAGGGGCTTTTTTTTTTTTTTTTTTTTTTTTTCTTTATTTGACCGTATAGAGCAATAAGAAAGATCTGGATTTGTCATTAGGGAAGAAAAGAAATATGTAAAATATCTGCTGATTGAATAGATAAGTACACATCCTGGATGAAAACAATATTTTCCAATAAGAAATTGAACTGTGGAAACAAAAGAGACTTAAGAGTTAAGAAATTTTAATTTTACAGAACTTGGATATTTCTGGAAACAGGACAGGCTTTGTGAATAAAGTTCTCTAGGTAACATTGACCTTCGAACATCCAACCTTTGACTGTCATCTTGAATATTTTTCCTCCTATTTGTGAAATAAATATGAAAGGAATCAAGTAGTCAAAGATAAAACAAACCAGAGGGCCATGAGCATCCATACAGAGGAAAAGACATTTTAATTTCTTTTAATTAAAAAGACAATTTAATTCTATAATGATCATTATTGACATCTCTCCTTTCCAAAGGTGCTTAACAACAATAGAAACAACTTCTTCCTGTGGCATGAAAGAATAATAACAAAAACGCTCTAGAGAGATGCTGAAAGTATCAAAACAGGTTTCAGAGGGATGTAACAAAGTACAAGCTGGTCTTACCATTTTGGTGGAAATGGTTCTTGAGGTGGTTAGCAGAGGACGAGAGCTATAGAGAAACAACAGTAACAAAATATTTCATGACTCAGAGAAATGTCAGACCCTTTCTCTTCCTCTCTGCTGATGACTGATCTCAAACACCAAACTAGAAGAAATAAAAAGCCTGAAACATCTTGGGTAAAATGTAATTCTGACTTCCTTCCATTCTGCCTAGCGCTTGAATAGGAGATCCAGATCCATATCTTAAACCCTTACTGAGGAAGGGTGATAAAACTCTGTGGATTCAGAGTATAACTGTGGATATGACTAGGGAATGAGGCATTTCCTTATTTCTAAACCATTTTAACTGATTTCATCTTCACCAAGTCAATGGACCTGGCAGCAGGTGAAAGGATACACCAGCTGTAGGAGTGAAATATTCAGCCATGGTTTCATTCAGGCCAAGCAATTGCTCAAGCACAGCCAGGACACAGTGCATGGGTATGCAGCTCAGAGTTGGCATCCCAACAGGGTCCTGCTAAAGAGCCTGTGTGTTTGGAAAAAAGGGAGAGGACTTCAGAACTTTAGATTAATGAATCTAGAAGACTATGTACTGGGGAAGAACCTAGCACCCAAGTTCTTCAAGGGTGATATCAGAGTGAGAGATGAGCTTGTTGGTGTGATGGGAGTTTCATCTGTCAGTCTTGAGCTTCACTTGAAATGGAAAGAACTTGACCTGGAGGTATTGCATGTTTTTACGGTTTGAGGGAAGAATGTGCTTAATGAAAAAAAAAATCAGAAAGCTTTGTTACGGACTGCTTAAGAAAAGACCTGTGGATTTTGTAATTTTTTCCACTCCCCACCCTCCCCCACCTCCCTCCAAAGAAAAAGGTATTCTGCCTCTATTGGGGATTCTTAAACTGATGGTGTTAGGATCAAATACATCTGACTCAGTAATCAAACCAGCAAATTGCTTACAAGGTCTGGCAGTCCAGATAATGAAATGTCATTAAAACTACTGAAATACCTGAGAATTCTTAGAATTTTGTCACTGAAAACCAGCCAGATCTCGTTTGGCTGAGCTGGCAGATGAAAACAAATTCACAGATATCCAGTGGGAGCAGGACTCTTCATGGCCATTGAGAAACTTTTTACAGAGTCATTTAGTTTACATGACCTTCTGGAAAAGGAACAATTGAGTATTTTAGGAAATCATAAAACATCTACATGTTATCCAGAAGTTAAATACTCCAAAAGGAGAAGGTACTTAAAAATCTCTGAAATTATATATCATGGAGAGAGACTATTTACAAGAGCATGAACTGACAGGGCAAGGGGGAATGGATTCAAAACAATAGTAGGTTTAGATTAGATATTAGGAAGAAATGCTTCACTGTGAGGATGGTGATGCACTGGAACAGGTTGCCCAGAGAAGCTGTGGATGTCCCGCTCTGCCAGTGTTCAAGGCCAGGTTGAAAGGGACTCTAAGCAACCTCACCTAGTGGAAGGTGCCCCTGTCCATGGCAGGGGTGGTTGGAACTAGATCATCATTAAGTTGTCCTTGAAACCCATGATTCTATGATTTATTCTTTTTAATATTATATGACCTACAATTTCTGTTGGCTTACCCTAGTCCTTACTGCTAGCAGCAGAAATGGAGAAAAACAACCATGTCACACACTGAAAGCAGAACACGAAGTACCAAACAGAATAATTCCACAGCCACAAATAGGATGTACACACGTAGGCTTGACTCTGAGATTTTGCTCTAAATCCTACAGCACAGTTTCTAAGAAAGATGCCATTTAACAATAATGAAACAAAACCACTAAACTCTGGGAATTTGGTAATGAACCTGAATAGCTATTACATTACTTGCGAGCTTATTTTAATGGGTTGTTTTAGCCAACAGATCTATCTCTTGGTGGTCGTCCTGGTGTGGGTTCTCTGGGGCATGATGCCATTTTGCCTTTTAATCACAGTATGTCTACAATGCTTTGGAAGAAAAAAGAAACAAACCCTAAACTTCACAAAGTTTGGTTTGACATTAAATTTTTTGGTTGTTCCACTGCAGCTCCTTATTGCAAAATCAAGATATTATGCAAAGGTTATTGGCAAGGAGTATACCACATATACAGAGACAGCTATAAAAGTAGCAAAAAATCACTGTAAAAGAGAAAAGAGCTACATGTTAGATGTGTTGGATAACTATGCTGGTAATGATGCTGGTGCATACAATTTATATACTACTTTTTTTTTCCCTCCCAGAAAGAATGTAGGCTTCCTATGTTCTTTAAGAAAAGAACTTGGTAAACTATGTTGAAGAAAACATTTTTGGCCATGTTTGATAGAATTTGTTGAAAGGACTATGAATTTTTTAGTTACCTCTGTATCTCTTATGTGATTCATAATTTCTCCCAAACAAAAACGTAGCACAGTTATGCACATCTACATACACAGATCCAAACTGTTCAAGGTTGTCTTCATAAACTTTTGAACCCTTCTGGCTTCTAAAAAGGAACATAGTCACAAAAGAATTTTTAAGAATTGTTGGAATCATTTATCAGAATAGGAGAGTAAGTACTAGTAAACAATAACCTGTCATTGATATTTTTGAAAGATCCAAGCCTGGTTCACAATTCCACATCAAAAGTATTTGTAAGACCTCCAATACGATACCCAAGGACTGTGATTAATGTCATATGCCTGTTTATTTTTCCCCTGAGAACCTGAAAGAGTAAAAAAAAGATCACAACTAAACAAAAGCATATCAATAACAGGAAACTGTTGGTGAGAAATACCCCGATCTTCCTGTAAATTCACGTCACCACATTCCCCAGGGACAAAGGTGCGTGAACAGCATGGTAAATAATTATGATTTAATATGAGGCATTGCTATTCTGTTTACAGTTTAACAACAAAAAGGAATTGTTTCTCAAGGCGCAAAATAAGCAAATAATAGAAACACATATCAATATAATCAGGAAATGATGATGTTATGTCTGGGTCAGCTGCTGAAAACAGATTGCAATCTATCAAAGTATCAACCTGATATCCCTGTGCAGCCTGTGGAGGAACGTCAGTGATGGGAGGGAGTCTTTCCCTGGTTTACATGTCAGTCATCTTACTTTGATTGTTTTATGAACGTGCTGGGGACTGGGGTCCTGCAGAAGATTCTCCACAGCTATTTTTGATTTCTGATGCTTAGGAAATTTGACACTTTTGAGTCTAAAAGGATCTCTTGCACTTTGTGTAACAAAACCTGAAAATACAACACTGGAGGAGTATAGATTGGAAGGAACAGCAACAGTTGGTCTCTTTCAGGAAGATTATGTTGTTGAATCTAGCCAGCAAATAAGGAATAATGCGAAAAAACTAGCACTGCAACAACACAGTAGTGCCTTTCAGCAAACACCAGTGAAGATTCTTAGTTCCTTATTAAAATATAATTTAGTGAGAAATACAAAAAACACATAAGATCTCAGTAAAATTTTTCCCTACTAAAGTACTTTTTAGACATGCGAAGGCAAAATCAGCTATGTAAAAGCCAAACAGAACAACTTATTTTTGACCAGCAGAGAAACATTGATAGTAGGGGCCTAAAGCATTTAAATATGCATTCAGCTCTTAGCTACAGGAAAAGTAATTCCAGACCAGGGTCAAGTCAGGTCAAAGCTTAAAGTAGGAAAAGTAGGAAACATCAAGAATTTTCTTAGTGTTCCCCAAAATAGTGTTGGTGACTGGGAAGACTTTCCTTTTTCACTCAGGACTGATATTCATTCAGAAATTAAGTATTGACACTTGAAGTCAGTCAAGCACTGGTTTCTAGGATTGCAAACATTCCCTAAAACTCGCAAGAACAAACCAACTGAAGAACTCTGTATTTTTTTTTTTTTTGTCTTTAGCTATACTATTAACCTCAAAACTATGTTGGAGCTTAGGACCTATATAAGTGTCAACTCCTGCTGAATGAATCAGTGTGTGCATGCCTGCCATGAATACAAATCACAGGAATGAGCAGCAAGCTTTGCACAGTCTCCTGGAGTTAAAGCATATGCTTTGTCATAACCATGGCAAATTGAAGCTACTGTCAATTTTGCTTGGCTGTGTCTGCCTACCTTCCTAAGCTGGTGATTTCTACACTGCTGTCAGGATAATGCCAATCATCTTAACAGATGCTTGAGCTTTTATCTGTGCTCTGCATCACATTCCTTGAAGAGAAGGCTGCCAGAAACAAATAGGTTTTCTGAGAGTACATAGTGGAACAATGGACAATAGGAGCTGCTCTATACTGCTCGGTGTAAACAAGAACAAAACCCAGTTCACATGAAATGAAAAACACCATTTATCAAGATGTAAGTCAGTGGCTGGCAGGTTGCAAATGATATTTGGATTCTCACAAAGCATTACAGCTGGATGAAGACATTCAATTTTGTTTAAAAAAGGAACTTCTGAGGTTGAATCGGTACAGGTCAGCTTGGTTCTGCAAACTGAGTGAAAAATAGGAGACCATTTATTTATCTCTAGAAAATTCAAGATGAGTAGTTATAAAGTTTCCAAAGAAACCATTTCAGTTGTTCTTTCGAAATGGCACTTCAGGACCACCACTTGGCATTCCAGTTTTCCAAACATCAGATTAGGAAAAAGATACTTAGTTTAAAAGACTTTAAAGCTGGTTGGCAGATGCCATGTCTTTTCCCCTTAAGTCAGACAGAATGCTTCAAAAGTATATAAGGAACAAGAGAAAACACCTCTGCCCCTTCAAACCTAAAATGCTTTTATCTCCTCTTTCCCCAGCTGCCTTCCTGTATACTTTCAGATCCCAGCCTCTGGTCCTGTTGGAGGACAAGGTTGGATAAGAGGAAAAAGATAGGAAAGGAAGTATTTGCCAGACCTGGATGGGAAGAGGAGGTGGTGTCAGCAACAGAATTGCTATTTTTGGCTTGTAGCTTCTTTAAAATATTCTTTCAATTCATTGTTAGGATTTAAAATCAAAGATAAAAGACACTTTTAAATTGAAGTTTGGTTAAATGAAGGTACAAAAGTTGTAAAGGTGCCTCTTCTCTCTGCTGTCCCTGACAAAGAAGAAATCAGTTGTGATAAAATGGGCAAAATCATCTGCTCTGTTTCACTTTGTTTGCCTTCCAGCACTACTGAAAAATAAATAAATGCTTACTCTATGGATCTACTAGAAGATTTAATGTCACCACATTTTACCACTTTTTTTTTCCTTTTTTTTTTTCTTTTTTTTTTTTTTCCCCCAAGGTAGATCCAAAATATTCCCCATGATTTCTTTCTATCTCCCTAATTGAAAGATAAATAATTTGAAATATTCTACAAACACATAACCAAGACACAAGTACTTCAGTGGTAACTGTTTGTTTGGCTGTTTTCAGCCTTGCCAGAAAATGTGTGCCATAATTTTCATGCAAGCATTGTTCTCCATTGCTACAAGAAAAATGTGACTACCTTGCATGTTTCCTAAGAATTAGTTAAAACATATGGTGAACTCTACTTAGGTACCAAAACAGGTCTTAGAATTAGACAATGACTGCATATATTTTCCCAATTACATCTGGAGAAGCCAAGATAAGAAGAGAGGATCAGTCATCAGAAACATCAGGAATAAATCACATTCACACTGGAAAATGAATCTAAGATTTGATCTTTTGTCAAAAAGAGTAAGTAGTATTTCCTGGAATTTAACAAAACATTTGCAGACAAATATACCAACCTGTAGTTGTTCAGCAAGTGCAAGCTTGTAAAAGCTACTTATAATATTGTATCTGAATTTCTGTATCTTTTTCAACTCTTTTTGTTGCTTATAACATTAAGGAGACAAAGAGAAAGTGAGCAGCTAGAGAAAGAAAAATAATTAAATTCCAGCAGGCTATGTTATGCAGTTCATTTGAATATACCTTTTCCACCATAGTTACAAGCAGCAACATGAACTCAAATGCTCAGATGGCATAAATCATCATTGCTACACTCACTGAAGCAGAACCGAGGCAATTTCTATCTCAGCTAGACTTAGGATCCGGTTAGTCTGTTGTAAGTTTTCTCAAGTTCTCTATGGAAAAGTAGATTATTGTAATGTTCAAACACCAGTGATTAATTAATGGACATCTATTCCTAAGTCTCAATGGTCTCCAAGGCATCTCCTTTCACAATTCAAAAGTTTTCTCTGGCTGATATTGATGTTGTGCCTGTCACAGTGGTGCTGGCATGAGTTAATCCTCACTAACGAGCGTAGGCAGGATTCTACTGTTATTCTATGATCTCACAAATAGAAATAACTGGTGACTTCGTGATTCCTTTGCAAATGGTTGCTTCTAATTGCAAATCTTTCCACTGAAAATGAACATAAAAAGAGGAGTATTAAATATTTAGTTTGATCACCCAAAATAGCAGTAATTAAGGGATAAGATATTAATCTCTTTGGCTAAGACTTGTACAACTCCTAACTCCATTTTCTAGACAGGTGAACATGAGGTCAGGTTTTTGAAAATAACTGACTATGTGGCAGTTGGTCTTGGAACTGGAAGGAGGTGCTGAATGCTCAGCTCTATCAGGTGAGAGGACTTGAAGCACAAAGGAAATTTTTCTCTCTGCTGGAGGACAGAGAGCTCAGCCGTGAACTCCTTGCATGGTGAGACTGTCAAAGGAGAATAACAGTACATTTCTCCCTTTGTTGCTACTTCCCTTTGGAGGACTGCTGTGTGGATAGGGTAATATCCTATAGAGAAAGTTAAATATTAGGGAAAGCAATACTCAAAGTTTCTGAAGTCTTATTGCATTCAGAGAATGCTAAACAGCTTCAAAATACGGCTCCTAGGCTACCCATACTGGCAAAATCCCAACTTGACTACCTGGGCAAGCAAATCTATATATTAAAGACATTTTTACAGTAAGTAGATTTTGATGGCCAGAGCAACAGGTACTTCTGTAGTCACTGTATTTAAGGGTATTTAACTCTTTATTTAACTCTATTTATTTGTTTGTTTGTTTATTTGTTTGTTTATTTATTGTATTTTACTCTTTGCAGCACAACATGATCCAAATGTCAGCTATCACATTACTAATCTTCTTTTCTTCCATGTGAAGAACTGTATTTGCACAAAGGCAGGCAAATGACTGCCTTATTTCAAAACTCTATACACCTTAATAACTAAAAAAAAAAAAAAAAATCTATCTTCATGTATCAAGGATTACTTTTTGTGAGTGTCAGTGTTACAGACCTGTAGCAGCATCAGAAGTGAGCTGGAAACATACAAAACACACACAGTTGTATGGAGCTGATGCTGGTATCCTTCTCAGCAGTTTTCAAACACTGAAGTTCAGCTGGGTTTCGTGGTACCACAGCAGTCGGACTGAGGAGGTATTAGGGTTCTTGGTGGGCAGGCTGCCCCCCAGGAGACACCCACGCTAGTAGTTAGGCCTGAGATCTTGTCACAGAAATTATATTAGGTTTGGCTGATCTCTGCCACTGTTAATGAGAAAACTAGGACAATACTGGGGAAACAAAGTTTCTTGTCGTTTTAAAATGAACAAAACTTCCAGAACGTGCAAAATGGTACAGATCAGTGTGCTGTGAATACAGACCAAAATGGATATGTGTGTCTGTTTTCCTAATATGTTGGGTAGAAAGAGAAAGGAAGCCAAAATAAACCAGACATGCTGTGTTTCAAAGCTAGAGTGTTTGCAGAAGAAGCATGGCCAGAGGATGAAACAATAAAAAGAACTGTTCTGTGCAAAGAATACAAACTTAGACCTTTGGATTATCACACTTCGTTGTGAACATAGAAAAGAAAGGAGAGAAGCACTCTTTTTTTGAAGGGGAATGGGACTGCAGTTGGAAGCTAAGGGGTCTGCCTATGAAGTAATTATCAGCTCTCTGAAGGGAAAATGCTGATCAACTATAAAAATAAATTATCAGTGAAACCTCTTCCCTAGTTTTTTTTGAAACTTACTCTTCTTTCTCATATCTAAACCCCAGTCACACATACACAGATAGCTACCTACCACCTGCAGAGCAGACAGCAAGGCAGAAACTCATTCACTTCTCTTTTCCTTTCTTTTCCACAATCTATTTTCCCTTGTCTGCCAACCTTAGTTCCTCTCTCTTCTCTATCCACTCTCCACAATCTTCACAATCTCTACAATCTAGGTCTCCCTGAGAGAATTTGGACTGACCACCAGCATTCAGGCTTCCCATGTTTTAAAGCAGTTCATTTCTGCTTGTTTTAGACTCCAGTGATGCTGAAGTAAAGAATTTCTTATTTGAAATTGTCCCGGGGAGTGGATGTATCTTCAAATCAGCATGGAGGAGCCAGGATACAGTTTGGGAAGTAATGCTGGCACTCCACATACCTGGCCCTATTTCTGCTATCAGAGCTAACTCAGGTACACACACTGGCAGGATTCCATGGTTTGGCAGAGGTGGGTCTCCAGGTCCAGTTACTGCTTTCTACTACCATATCACTATATTGTCCTGACTGGGAGGAACATACCTAGTGTTTGGAGTGTCACTGCAAGTTCAGAAACCCAGTCTCAAACAAGAGCAAACATTTTACTAGTGCTGATAGGACCCCAGCTCAGGGACAGTGACAGAGCATGGGGATAGCCTGCTCAGCTGAGATCTGCCCTTTTAAAACTGCTGAGGGGAAAAGTGATCCCCATTCCAGACTGAAGCACCAGGCAAAGAACAACAGCACTTATGCACAGTTGAGATGATCAGTAACAGCTGGAAGGAGAAACTATCTTTCACAACATCGGATAAAGATTTTGCACTGAAAGACATTGCAGATGAGCCCTGATGTCACCTGTGATTTCTCAGAGCCTAAACAAAATTTCTTGTGCTACAAGCAGTCCTTGGTGAACTCAAGCTGTCAAGGGAGAAGCCTCATGGCTCTAGATGATCTTGTTGCTATCTTTGTCTTTTGCACCGGGATCTTCTGACTAGGTAACAGCAAGAAAACAAACTTTCATCAGTGATTAGTCTTAAAAAGATATGTAAGAGTAGCACATGGTCTCACTGCTGGAAAAACCCCACAAAAACTCAGAGCAACAGCATTACCGATATTGGAGCCCTGAAGAGGTGGAGACGTGCAATGAAATGTGGGACTATATGGTTATGCTTACATACAACATAGGGAATGGGGTGAAAGTGCAGCATCTCCCCCATGGTAGCCTACAGATATATGACTGGAGTAATAAAGACACTTGATAAAATGGGGTAGGCATCTCTGACACCATTTATAGATGGGGAAGTCTGTAGCTCACATTGGCTTCAGAGTACATCTTTCTCTCTCCCAGGTGCCACAGGGCCACCTAAACCACTGAAACTTTCCTCAGCAGTAACAGCACAGAGTGAACTGGCTCCAGTTCAGTTAGTCTGGACAGTGAACTGGGATACAGTAATGAGACTGCTGCCAAAATGTAATCTCAGGGTTGAACTACCACACACCAGAATAACGTGCTTACTACAAGTTTGTTATAGACTGAGGGATCAGTCAGATAGGATGAGTCAAACATGAACGAAGCGTTAAGAGGTTACTTTTCAAATCAACACCACCCTTCTTAAGCATATTAATGGATTAGTAAGTAAATCAATCTTCCTCTTTTTTTTGTATAAGAAACTGTCCTGGCTGGGAGACACAGGAAACCTGGCTGGGTGACAAGTTAGCCAAAGAGCAACAAAACCTGAAGATATATAAGTACATATTCCCTCTGCTTGCAAAAATTATAGCCATTAGGAATCTTTTGTACTGGTGACCAAGTCACCTCGAGACCTGTTATGTCTTCATGTTTCTATGTGTACTAGTTTAAAAACATTTTATTAAATCCCAGCACTCTGAAGCTCCATGCTAATGTTTTTGATGATGTTAATAGTCCTTTATGTCAGTACTATTATTTGCCTTTCCATCCAAATCCATACACCACTGAATTTGTATCATCTGCTTCATCATCTGGAGACAGAGTGGTCGGAGAGCAGCCAGACAGAAGGGGACCTGGGAGTCTGGATTGACAGGAAGCTGATCATGAGCCAGCAGTGTGTTCAGGTGGCCAAAAAGGCCAATGGTATCCTGGCCTGTATCAAGAATAGTGTGACCAGCAGGACCAGGAAAGTGATTCTTCCCCTGCACTCAGGACTGGTGAGGCCACACCTTGAGTGTTGTGTTAAGTTCCAGCCTCTCAGTTCAGGAAAGATATTGAGGTCATGGAACAGGTCCAGAGAAGAGTGAGGCTGGTGAAGGGACTTGAACACAAGTCCTATAAGGAGAGGCTGAGGGAACTGGGGTTCATTCAGTCTGGAGAAGAGGATGCTCAGGGGTGACCTTATCACTCTCTACAAAGACCTGAAAGGAGGTTGTTGTCAGGTAGGGGTTGGTCTCTTCTCCCAGGCAACCAGCAATAGGACAAGAGGGAAATCTGCCAGGGAGGTTTAGGTTATATATTAAGAATACATTTTTTACAGAGAGAGTAATCAGGCATTGGAATGGCCTGCCTAGAGAGGTTTTTAAGATGAGACTGGATGTGGCACTTAGTACCATGATCTAGTAATCACAGTGGTGTTGGACAAACGATTGGACTTTAAGATCTCGAAGGTGTCTTCCAATCTGGTTGATCCTATGATTCCATGATGAAGGACACTAGCTTTGATGGTGTTTTTAAAATTCTTTTCACTAAAAATTTCTTTTGTACTTTCTCAGGCCCTTTTACCAGATGTAACACTCCCAAGCACCTAACAGCCCAGGCTTCTAATCCTGTGTTTTCCAAACTCTGTGGCAAAACTTACATGATATATAAAATATTAACCCTAATAACCATTACAGAAACATACTACTAAAGTACTCAAAATCTCCAGGTAGTAGTCTCTTTTGCAGCCCAGCTTATTTTATCTTATGTCATCTCATCTCATCTCATCTCATCTCATCTCATCTCATCTCATCTCATCTCATCTCATCTCATCTCATCTCATCTCGTCTCGTCTCGTCTCGTCTCGTCTCGTCTCGTCTCATCTCGTCTCGTCTCGTCTCGTGTCTTCTCGTCTCGTCTCATCTCGTCTCAGTCTACCATTTCACTCTTTCCTTATTATTCATCAGACCCATTTCCACACAGTCCATGCAGGCAGAAGTGCAGTACTTCTGTTACACCAGACAAAAAATGGCAATGATGGAGCAACAAAGAACAGGCAGACAGTCATCAAAAGAAGTTGCAATGAGGTAACTTGTTAGATATGAGAAAAACCAAAAGAATACAACTTCTAAAAGGTGCATGAAATGAATAACATTCAAATTGGAGGGATTAAGAGCCACAAGAGTGAACCTAATACATTGTGTACTACAGAGGCTCCAGGTTGCAGTGAAAGGTATGGTAAATCCTGCTGTGGCAAGCCCTTACAATCCTAGCTGTGCTCCACACATCTGGTATGGGGAGCAGAGGCCTTAATCTGACCATTTCTATGTGTCTAAGCCATTGTTGAGAGGTCACCATCAGGCAGCTCAAAGGGAGACATCTGGGGCCTCTGGAGTGCAGCATGGTGACAGGCTCCCATTACTTCTAACGAAAGTGCTTTAACAAGAGTCAAACAATCAAAACTGTGAGGACTGTGAAGGAAGTTATCATAAGCCAGAGGTAATTCAGCAAGAACAGCAGCACCTCGGTAAGACTGTTGCATGACAGGAATCCAATCCAGTTATCAACAGAGGGTATTGGTTTAGAGGAAGAGGCAGTTTTCTGCATAACAATAGTACTACAGGTGCAATCTGATAACTAAAAAGTAAAGCTATACAAAACACATTTGCAAATGCATCTTTTAATATAGGCAGCAGAAATAAGAGTCATGTGAGTACTAGAGCAGGAGGGTTGTAAAGACACCACTCATTTCTAGTGATGTTAAAGATAGCACATGAAAAAGTATCAGATTCTCAACTAGGATATTAACAATGACACTGAGGACAATTCTCACTGATCCAGGATTCACTTGGTGAAAGAAGGATAAATTACCATTTTTGGAAGAATCCAAACCATTTGTACAGGTAAATGAGAAAAATGGATTAGCAATATAAATGGTTTTCCTAGAGAAAAAGAATTTAGCCAAAAGAGACTGAGTTGTAAACAATCATGAAGATTCTGATAGTAGGAGTGGCATAAAAACCCACTAAAGCAAAAAAAGATTAGTGAAATGCCAGAAAACAATGAAGTAGAATGCAATCCCCCACCACCAAAACTCAAAACTGCATAAAAGGTTTTTTTCTATTTAACTACTTTTATTCTTATGTATGTTCCTTGTAAAAGAGCTGCTTCACCGTCTGATCACTATATGATCTCCAACTCAGCCATTTCATGGAGTCAGATGATATTTTCAACTAAATCTAAGAATTTAAATCCTGCAAATGTCTTGAGAAAGACCATGTGCCACTGCCTTGGAAGTGAAGCTCTCTCCAGGGAGTTGCTTTATCTCTTGAAGTGTACTGAGGCCAGCACCATGAAAGCATTTTCTTTAGCAGCATCCCTTTGAGTTCCTCTGCCTCCTTTGACCTGTACAAAAGCCAAATTCTAGTCTCCTCCCTGTGCAAAGATAACTTGCATAGTTTTGCTGTAGTTGTGTTTCTGTTTTTTCCTTGCTGGACTTTTGGCTGACTGACAGTTGTTTTGCTTGGGCAGATAAGGGTGAAGATCTGATTCAAGACTCCCAGTTCTGAGAGATTATCTCTGAGGAAGCTTCTGGAGTTGGATGTTTTAAACAGGAATCCCTGAAAGAAACAACCTGAGGATTTCATAAAGATTTAGAGAAGAGGGGACACTAAACTGCAACACTTAACACTGAACTTGGGGCAAAGGAGTATTCTTTTTAAGGCCAATGTGGAAGTTCTTGCATATATGTAAGTCAGTAAATACCTGGGTTAAAGAAACAGATCTCCACACAGTGAAACTGAACAAAAAGCAAAAATAATATAAGGTAAAGGCTATGTATACATAATAATACAAAAAAGCTACTGCATTTTTTGTGCACTCCCCAAATTTGTTTTAATAATAATAGCTTGATTTCATTAATACTTAACATGCAAGGTAATATTCAAGTAAATTAAGGAATTGAGTTGATAGAAAATTATACAAATTTGACCTGTGGCTAGGAGAGATCACAAGGTGAGTGTCCTGTGTGTGCTAGCACATGTTCTATAGGGAATAAGGCAGATTCCTCACCATGTCATCATCATTATCTATATTCATGCTTCTTTGTGGTATGTCTTTTCTAAAATTCTATTTCTTTAGCAGAAAGAGCAGCCTTTAATAGTGTAATTGAGCAGCCATGACAATTCAGTCATGAATATCAGGATAGCAGGCAAGGACAGCAGATCCTTCACTGTGCAGCCTGCAGACGTGCACAGCTGCAAACTGATGTTAATTATACGGCCTTACCACCCAGAGAGAGAAAAAGGAAGATGAGCATGCCTAAGTTTTAATCCCATGAAGAGCTCAAGGGAGAAAAGACTGGTATCTGGCCTGCTTACATAACTGTGATTTTCCTATTGTCTTGGTGAAATTGCTACACTGGGAATCTCCATTGGGCTGAAGACTTAACAGCTTGATCTCAAAGGTACAGTAATGCCCTGCAGGCAAATGGCACCACTAGCAGTATCATTTCACCAATTTTTTTTAATCTAGGTTCTCCAAACCCCTTTTTTCTAGTAGTAGCTGCAGTCTCCTGTGCAGAGTCCCTCAGGCTATGCCACTGTAGCTGAAAAAAGGGAAGATTTGAGTTTTCTGGATGGCCTGTTCCTGGATGCAATCTCAGAGCTTTCTGATAGACCTCACCAAGAACTCGGAGAGGAGCAAGAAGTGATCACTCATTCTATGAGATCTTGGAAGGGACAAGAACACGGTGAATACCTAAAGCAAGCTGAGAGATCTTGGTTTGAGGCATGGGCCACCATGGGTAAGAAAAGAAGCATTTGGATCCATAGCAAACACCTATGCCTTCCCCTTTCTTCATTCAGAGCAGAGAGCCTTTAGGCTTTCATGTTATGATCTTCCACAGCCTGATGAATATTCCCAATCCCAGTGGCACAGGATAAACTATGATTCTGAGGTACTGCCAGTAATGGGTAAGTGTGAATTTCTCTTCCAGTTACCCATGATTTTCAAAACTGTTAATGTGGTTAGGAATATGTAGGAACCAGCATATCACAGTAACTTGTGGGATGCACCAATGCATTTTTGGGAAATGTACTTTTATTGAAAATGTGGTGCTGAGTGCTAAAATGACATTGACTTCAGTAAAAATTCTGTTGTCTGACTTGAAAACTCAGAGCTACATGGTTTATCTTAAGTTTTCAGTTAGGGATCACAAGAAGACCATAGATTTTGTAGGATAGGTTCCTTGTAATTTAAATTATTAGAACAGTAATGTAAGAGATTAATTTTGAATACTGACTATAAATATGTTCTTTACTGGAAAAAAAATGTCCTTACTGAAATGCCCTATTTAAAATTCTCTTCTATTAATGAATTGTTGAAAACTTGGAATTTAGAATTTTAATACTTTCTGATCAGATCTGAATTGAAAGGCTCCTTCATTTTTGCCAGAAGCTCTATTTCAACATTTACAAGACATCATTTACTTGAAGAATTGTTAACAGGGAAAAGATTTTCTTGCAGCACGAGGACTCCCTCTAGTGCCATTACAGACAGTATTTTTAGGCATCTGTATGGACCACTGAATGTTTATGTCGGCTTTGGACGAGATAACATAACTTATTTATATCTGAGATGTTAAGAAGCTTTGGTCTACTACTCTGCATCTTCTTTCAGGAAATCCAGGCTGAGTATTTTCCATCTGACACAGTGTAGCCAGTGTTCATTCTTTCCCATTAGATTTATCCGGGCATGTTTTCTGAGTGTTTGTTACTCATTCACAACAGCAATTTCAGCATAATTTAACCATACCCAAAGATTACAATAGAAACTGTTTCAAAATATGTTGAGAGCTTCGCATGTGGTTTTTTTTTTTCCCTTTTCTTATTTTTCTTTTCCTTTCTTTAATTTTCTGAAAGCCCAAAGAACTCAAAGAAACTCTTGACTGCACCAGCAAATTGCAAAGAGTAATGTTGGTTGAAAATTAAAGAGGAATTAATCTCTAAAGTAGTTTTTAGTATGACATGAATCTCCTGCCTTCTCAGAAGAACCTTCCTCTGAACAAATCCAATGAAAAGAAACTAGTAGACTGATAGGCTGTCAGATGCAAACAAGCAGATCCCCATCACTAATAGGAAAGAATTTGTCAACTGGTTGCATGATTTTTCACATTTGCACAGAAGTACCCTGCACTGAGGTCAACTACTGGATAGGCACCTGGCACGCCTGAACCATCCTTAAGAGAAGGAAGAAAGTAAGCAAACCAGAACATTTCACATCCTGCATTTCTGTCTCTCTGACCGTATGACCAGAATTTTTTTTGTGGAGTGTCCTGGTTATAGTAGCCAGGATCAGTTTGTCACTGTGTGGGTGTGTATTCTGAACCCTCTATGTCACTTTCTCATGAACTGCTCACAATGGCTCATTGGTAGCAGCTGCCCAGGGCGCACACAACCCCTCAGGATACAAGCTGGTGTTTAGGAACTTCTGTGAGATAAGGAAGTTTTCCTGTCTTCATACCTATGACTGAGACGTGATACCTCCCCTCCAGGGAGCCATTAGTACCTTCACACCCACCTGAGGGGTCATGTCTGCTAATGGGCCATCTGGGATGCCAAATATATGCCATTATTCAACTCACTGAGTAAATCACCCATTGTGAAACTCTCCACCGTGGGGGAGAGACTGGGGTGTTCCCATCTGAGCCCAAGCTTGGGGTTTTGGCACTGGGGGCAGCACTCATCAGATCCAGAGAAGGACCAAAGTCTCAACAGGACTGCTACTGCCGCTCTCGACCAGACTGACCATCATCTTCCCCAGCAGGTTTCTTCTTTCTTTTTGCTTAGAACTCAGAGGGGCCACCTGGTGCTCAGCACAGGGGTTGTCGAGCTCCATTCTGCTCGTGCCCTACTGTGCTGGGCTGCACATCTGGTTTTTTTGTGGGTCAAATAGATTTTCCCTCTGTATCAGTGTATTTATTGCAATATTTTTGTTAAATTGTTATTCTGACTTGTAATCTCATTCTGAGTTGAGCTCATTTCTCCTGCCAGTTTACCTTTAAACCACTACATGGAGGAAACTTATTTTGATATGCTTTCAAGACATAACAAATCCTTGAGTAACAAAAGCCAAGTATTATAAAACAGGAAAAAAGAAACCTGGA
This sequence comes from Formicarius rufipectus, assembly GCA_013399695.1. Classification (NCBI taxonomy): domain Eukaryota; kingdom Metazoa; phylum Chordata; class Aves; order Passeriformes; family Formicariidae; genus Formicarius; species Formicarius rufipectus. The sequence continues at coordinate 102,491 of VXAU01001443.1, read as the reverse complement.
AACTGCACAAACAACATTAAAAAATTCAGATCTACATTTCTGAGGAGCCCTGCTGAAATGAGTAAGACTCAGGGCTGGAAAAATCCCGAATGACTTCAGAAAATGTGGCTTAAAAGTATAACCATTTAGGCCTTTCTCAAGATGTGGCCTTTCTATTTTCAGAAGTCTCCTAATGTTTGCTTTAAATGACCATGAAGATTTTGAATCACAGCATCACAGAACAGTTGAGATTGGAAGACACTGCTGGAGACCTTCCAGTTTCACCTCTGTTCAAAACAGAGTCACCTACAGCTCATTACTCAGGGCTGTGCCATCTCAATTTTTGAATATGAACAAGGATGGGAACCCAACCTCTTTTTGTTCTTGAACCCATAGGGTAAGGAAGATTTTTTTAAGTGCCATTTCCAGCTTTTTGGTTTGTGCTCAATAGTGCTTGTCCTTTCACTGGATACCTCTGAGAAGTCTTGCTCCCTTTTCTTCAGATGCTCCAGTCACCTGTTCATAGAAATTGATAAGATTTCCATGAACCTCCTCTTCCCTGGGCTGAACAACCCCAGCTAGGTCAATCTTTTGTCCTTACTCAGGGCATACTGCCTTTTGTTGGACAAGAGGCAGTTTTGAAATGAGCATGTTAAAATAAATAAAAAATTACTTTGTTAAAGGAAAATATTAGTTCAGTGTCCCACTTCTTCTGCAATTAGCCCCAAAACACCTTGTGTGTTTGGGATATGTGCATTTATGTACCTTCTATCTCTCATTCAAGCACCTTGCTGCAGTGTTTTTTATTTCGTGTGCTTTTGACTGATACTTCTCAAGGCCTACAGTGCAAGTCATTCTGTCCCTTCTGACATATAATCCAAGGACTCTCCCAGCAAACTTCTCTGTCCAGAGTAGGGATATGTTAAGTCAGATGTGTAACTCTTGAATGATGCCAAGGCAAAATTTTTCCCCAGGCTTCCCTGTTGCAGCAGAGATTTGCTGATGCATACTTAGAGATCTGCTTTCCTAGTCTCAGTCATGCTATAAATTGTTATCCCACATTAAGCCCTCTTTTTGATCTTGTCATTCACATCTTGGACCAATGTCGTTTTACAATTCTGTCTCAGAGTTTTCACACATCTTCTTTGAGTGCCAGTCTGAAGAGAACAAAGTTTACTAGGCCTCTGTGAAATCTTTAATAAAACATGTAAATGATATCTGGGGGAAGATCCCTCCCCATGACTTCCCTCCGGGTCCAGATCCCTGCTCCGGCCATGCACATTATTCTAAAAATATAAAGATAGAAAAGCCTGTCAAAAATTTCTAAGGAAAATCTAGACTAAATGATGACTGTAAACCTCAAAGGAAGAAGAGAAGCAGACGGCTGACCCAGAGAAAAAATTCATGCCATCACCTTTTTTCTCTTTTCTGCAGTTTTGGAATATTATCTCAAATAATATTATTTCTCTGCTTGTTTAGTGTCAGATTTCAGGCCACAAATTCCAGTCCCACGTGTAAGGGAGTAACAAGTTAAAAAAATAACCAACCTGTTGAGACACATTGCAATGCACCCTGCCAACTGATAACATCAGTGAAAATTTCATGACTGCAAGGCCATTCCTGGCATGGATGATTTATGTAACTCAAGGCATGTCTGCATATTTGAGTCAAGTACAGTAAGCGATTATACATGAGGGCTCAAGTGTGTTCTTTAATTCTAAATTGAAAATTTGTGCTTTCAAGTACAGAACACCAGTGATGAGGTGTGAAATATATAATTTTTTCTAATTTAAATTTTGAACTGATTACAATGTGACCTTATCACTCTTTGCAATTACCTGAAAGGAGGTTGTAGCCAGGTGGGGGTCAGCCTCTTCTCGCAGGCAACTAGTGACAGGACAGGAGGACAGTCTCGAGCTGCACCAGGGGAAGTTCAGGTTGGGCATCAGGAAGAATTTCTTCACAGAAGGGGTGACTGCCCAGGGCAGTCGTGAAGTCACTGTTCCTGGAGGTGTTCAAGGGAAAACTGGACGTGGCACTTAGTGACTTAATGACTGGTGGTGTTTGATCATAGGTTGCACTGAATGATCTCAGAGGTCTTTTCCAACCTAATTGATTCTGTACTCATCTGAACTTCTGATCCCATTGCTTGGTCTACCTGTTACATGTTTCTATCCTAAAGCAGTGTGACGTGTTTCTTTATGGAGAGTATGCAAACACTTTGAGGGAGGGGGCTCCAGTGAGGAGTGGGGAAGGTTTGGGGGCAGCTCAGAGCAGTCTCCCCCTGCGACAGGCTGGCCCTGGAGACAGAGGGAGGATGCAGTGGGTGAGCAATAGGCAACAGTTGTAACCTGCATTTGGGCAGGTCCCTTCCGAAGTCCCTGGTGGTGGGACTGGCCGGTGATGTGGGAAAGGGCTGCAGAAAAGGGCTGTGTATGTGAGAAACAGCGCCTCAGACCCACAATGGGTTTTAGAATAAAAGTTTATTATATGGTGAAAGCAAACAGCGTGCTGGATGCGGTGGGAGTCTTCGCTTCCCAAAAGCCACATACCAAACACAGCACAGATTGGGGGTTTATCCAGTTACTTCATACATATTCATTTCGTCATATATATATACATTTTGCAGTGTGATGCTAAACAGCCTTCAACATATGTTTCTTTATTGTGTCAGTTCCGTCCGCTATAATTCACGTATTCCCTGATAAGGGCTCAGGGAAACCAAACAGTGGTACCATAATTCAAGTATTTCCTTGTTAGGGAAACAGAGAAACTAACTAGTTCTACCATAATTCACATTACCTTGATAAGGAATAGAAACTAAACAGTTCTACCATAACTCACATTGTTTTGATAAAGAAGAGAAACGAAGTGGTTCTACTATAATTTACATTGTTTTGGTAAAGAAGAGAAACTAAACAGTTTTACCGTCATTCACAGCACCTCTGTAGTGACAACAATTTGTTCCCTTTATGGGGGCTGCAATTACGCATTTGGCTTTCACTGACACGAATCACAATGACATTTAACACACGGAGAAGGGGATGCGGGGAAGGGGCTGCACCGTACCCCGTCCCCGGCGGGTGTCTCTGGCTCCGTGGTCGGGCCCCCGGAGGGGCTGCGCCGTGAGGAGGGCGGGAAGGAGGGAAGAGGGGAGGGCTGAGGAGGCCGTCCCGGGACAGAGGGGCGCGGCCGCGTTTGGGCGGTCGGCAGGGCCGGGCGCGGCTTCGGAATGGGCAATGTTCCCGCCGCGCTGCTGCTTCTGGTGCTGGTGCCTGTGCCCGCGGCGGTGCTGGCGGTGTCCGCAGGTAGGGCCGCGGCGGGGCCCCGAGGCACCTGCGGCCGGGGGTAAGGGGCGGCCCCGCGGCGGTGACAGGCCGGGCCCGGCGGGGCAGGGTGGCCGCGAAGGGAGCGGGCCGGGCCGAGGCGGTGCTGCCGCTGCCGCGCAGAGCGGGGTCACCCTGCGCGGGGTCCGAGCCTGACCGCCCGTGTGCGGGCCCGCCTCGACAGCGGCCTCCGCCCCCGCCGCAGCGCGCTGGAACCCCACAGAGCTGCATTTCATAGTAAAAAAAAATACAAGCGAACTCAAACCATGTGGGGGAAGACTTTCCCCCCGCCTTCCCCAGTCACGTCTGTGACGCGGTGTAAGAGAAGTTCGGAGGCAGGCGCGGGAACCTTCGCTGTGGCTCCTTCCCCTGCTGGGGCAGGCGTGGGGCCCAGTAGTCCCGGTGTGAAGGACCAGGCGGCCCCGGCAGGTGTCTGGTTTGTAGCAGGAAGCTGCAGCTGTCTCCTGTCTGGCTTTCCAGGTGGGCCAAGGCATGGCAGCCACTTCACCGGCGGGGGCGCACCTCAGGGTGCAGGGCCTGGGCAGTCACCAAAGCCATTGCAACAGCCATAAACTTCAGCTGGAAATTCTGTTGCTTCTTGAGATGCAACTTGAAGTAAATTATAATTTGAGTATCAAAGACTGGTAATAGAGTTAACTTCTTAAATATCTTTCTGAAATAATGGATTATCAGGCAGATGAAGAAGTGTGCTTTTTCATGCCGTTTGCAGTTAGATCTGAGATGAACCAATTGCCATAACTCACTCTGTGAAAATGTTGTCTGGTTGGTTTCTCTGATTGTGTGGTGTCTGTTTCACTAGATGCAAAGACTTGTTGGAATCAAACCAGTATTGTAACTTAAAAAAGATGTTTTTTTACTTATTTAGAAATTAATAAAAAACTAATTGGAGGTTTTTCCTGAAAGGATTAATTTCAGGTGTTACAGATAAAATACTCCCTTTTTGTATTTCCATGTATGGAGCTTTAAGTGATGTTCTTGCTGCTTGTCTGAGCAAAGACCCTTCGGGCAGGATGGGTAGGTGCATGTTTTTATTCCTCATAGAGGTGTCTCAGAATTGTCAGGGATGTCAGGGAGATTGGATTGCCACTGGAACAGCAATCTGTAGTAATAGTAGCATTGTCTCAAATGAAATAACAAACAAATTGCCGTGGATATAGCTGGTAGTAATGTTAGGCCAACCTGCACTTTGTAGCTTGCTGTTGCAGTAGTGTTGTCCATCCCTGGCATTGCAGGCAGTGCAAGGTAAAGTCAGGGTACATTTCAAAACCATCTAGTAGGGACACAAACCTGCTGCTTTTCGTGCCAACTTAGGTGCACCATCCTGTGATACTCTGGCTGAGCTGCCTTCAAACTGAGCTCTGCTGGGCCATGGGAGCTGGCATCACTGCCAGGTGGGTTTGTTAAAATCCATCTCTTCTGTATTTCTCGAGGTGCTGTTATACCTATAGCCTTACCCAGAGATAACCTCGTGTTACAGGTTCAAAATCTTTCATGGACTTTCTTTTCTGTCCCTTACCGACACTGTGTTTTGGGAGCTGGAGGTCAGGAAGGATGGCTTGCTGAAACCCAGGCCCCCTCCACCTGCTCTCAGAGCCTGCTGTCTAAAGCCTAAACAAAGGGATGGCTGATAGCTTTCCCCTCCAGCGTGATGGCTGGGGAGAGGATTGGGGTGAGATGAGGGGAGAGGGAGGTTTTCTGGGGTTTTAGTACACTTCTCAGGCTGCTTGGGTGCCAGCCACCGCTGCTGGGGTGGTGGAAGCAGTGGGAGGGGTATGCCTGGCTCAACCCCGACTCTGTTCTCCCTGTGCCATTCCGAGGGAACAGTCAGCGCTGCGTGGATTTGCTACAGGCTCCTCGAGGGGACACCACCATCTGCAGAGTTGTTGCTGCACCCTCCTCCCCCAGTGCTTTCGGACAAAGGACGGTGAGAGGGCCCTTACACTGCCCACGGGAAAGGTCTCAGCCCGTTCCTGTGGCCGCCCTTCCCACATGAGTTTCGGAACCAGCCCCTCTCCATGCCCGGTGTTTTGTTTGCCTCGCTGGAGCTCATGAACCAGTGCTGTCGCTGCCTCCCGAGGCTCGGCATCGCCTCCTGCTGCCTGTAAATACACCTTCTCCCAAGGGGCAGAGATAAGACTTCTTGGTTTCAAAGTTTAGTTACGGTGTTGCTGTTTGTTCTGTTCTGGGTTTGGTTATACATATATATATCTGTAGTGAAGAACTGTTTTCCTTTTTCTCTATATTTTCTGATTAAAGTCTCTTCATTTCAAGGGTTGTGGTGGTTTTTGGGGAGAGGCCTCATTGCTAGTCTGGAAGGATTCCTCACTTTCCTTGATTTTTTGGTTCCTTTTGAAAGGAGACACCTAATGAGAAGGAAAAGCACTCGAAGGCTGGAAGTTAAAAAAGAAGCACTAACTGCTTCTTATAGGCAGGGAACTGAAATTAGGTGCTAAGTGGATTTCCCAATTCTTCAGTTTTCAGTAAGTTTGTGTGATAGAACCAGAAAATGACATCAGTTCCATTCATTTCACATTCAGTGCTTTGACTACAGAACTATGTTTTATCTGGAAATTGTAGATTCATAGAAAGATTTGGGTTGGAAGTGACCTTTAAGCGTCATCTTGTCTGGTGCATAAATCATTTGTAGATGAGCTTTGAGTCAGCAGAACTGATCATTTTATTTCCAAAATATGCCACTCTTGACAACTCCATGAAATCTATGACAATTTCTTAAAGTATTTCTACTACTTGAAAACATGCCTTCATCTCTAGATTGTACAACTCCTCCACCTCATATTGGAGCACCAATAATACAGAAGAAATGTACGTAAAAAAGCTGCTTTTTTTGAGAATGGAGAGACAAAGTTACACTACTTTGGTTTGTTTGCAGCCCTAAAGTGAGCTCCCACAAAATGTGTTTAGTAGTCTGATATTAGTGTGAAAAATTATGCTCTACAAAATGAGCGGATACGCCTTTTTCTACTACTTCAGGAGGAATGGACTGTGCCCTTAGCCAGAGCTTCTACTTCTCCAAAATAGTGAGGAGTCAAAACCAGCCAAATTTGTCAACAGTCAGGTGGAAAAGCACTGTCATCTCAAAGATTAAGAAGTCTGAGCTACCTGTGCCAGTTGATGTCTCTTCCTGTTACAGTTTCATGAATGAGCTGCATCTGGCCAATGGGACCTTACTCATCCAAGCCACTAGAATAGGTGCCTCTAGACACACTAGAGTTGATGAAGCTAGCACCTTGCCAGTCACAACTGATGTATGTGCTTGTCGCACTTTGACGGAGTGTGCTGTTAGGATGGATGAATTAACCTTTATTCTGACTTTGTGTTTTTCATATAGAGAATTAAGTGCCTTTATTTTCCTGAAGGGACATTATACATTTGGAATATCTTGGAAGGGATGTGCATCAAACATCTAGCAGATAAGGACCTTCTCTAAGTTTGGGGTTCCTGGATACCAGTGCACCACAGGACAACAGTAGATGGTGTGGTAGGACAGTGGAAAATAATGGTGAATTAATTTTTTCCCTCCTCTTCTTCTTGTTAATTCTTTTTCCTACAGGCAGGCTGTAGAACACACTGATACGGCAGTGTGTCGGGTTTGCTAAGCTCCCCGCCAAACACAGCTATGTGCCGGCTAGCTCTCCCCACCCCACTCCCGACAAAAGGAAAAAAAACCTAGTAAAAGGCAAAATTAGTAAAGGAATATATATATATATTTATAGATATCTTATATATATACAGCTAAATAAATCCTATGTACATATAATACAACAATACCAAACACCCCCCAAAAGGGAAAAGGGGAAGGGGAAAAGGGACTAAAAAGGGTAAAAACAAAACAATCCCACTCAATCAAATCCCAGGAATTAATTAAATAGAACAATAACACGGGAAAGATCTCACCAACTTCCCTTAGGAGGAATGAGTGCCTTCCCTCCTCTGTCGGTAGAGACAACAGCTCTCAGCCAGGCCTGAGCTCAGAGAGATAAGCCGAGGCCTAAACATCGAGAACTGCTGGCTCCATGTCCACCCGACAAACGAGAGAAGAGAAAAAAAGAGCAAAAGGGGCAGACAGGAAACTCCCTCCTGTCTTTATACACCTGATTACGTAAGGGAATGATATGGAATACTTCCTTGGTTTTGTATCCCGGTTTCTAGGGAAGGCCTACAGAAAACTACCACAGGCTGATTATTGGTGAGGCCACTGCAAGAACTGTGATCTCACCTGAGGAGTTGCTGTGGCACAGAAGTGACTTGTCTCTGCTGCAGACAGCAAACAAGTGAACAAAATACTTCTAAACAGTTCTGGAGTTTGGAGAGGATCCTGGCTGAAAATGCATGGGCTATGTTAGAAAATTTTACTTTTATGATTTTATCTTTAATGAATGTAATAGACTGCATGCCTTTCAGGAAACCAAGTCATATATAGTTGTTTTGACAGCAGAACAGCAGTTTACCTGAGGAGCTGTAATTCCGTGGCCTAATTATGACATTTATTGGGGTGTTGAAAACAGAAGATCAATACATTGGGTATTAAAAATAAACAAATGTTTGTGTCTACATGAGAAGGATTTGGGATATCTGATTATACTCCAGTGTTACCTACATTGTTTTTCCTTACAATGTAGGCTTCTGGTGAAAGCTTTGTCTTTAAAGAACCCTGGCACTGATACCTCCTGTGCACTTTAAAGACTAAAACCTTGACCGAAACCTCTCTTACATGAAACTGTGGTATTTTTGTCTGCTTGAAGATCAAATGATATATTTAAATTTTTTCATGTAAAAGGATGGGTATTAAGGGAGGAGAAGGGATCTGGTAAAATGTCCCTGTTTTTCAAAACATTGCAGGTTTACATCTGTTTTGCTGGGTTATTAGTTCATGCACAGTAGGGAAAGCCTTTCTGCATGACTTTCTTTGGAACTAAGGTGTAAAAGGTGTTCAGAGAAATAAAGGATTGAGATATCTGGAGATTTTGCTGTTTTCTGTCCACAGTGGAGACCAAAAGGAATTGAGCAGACATGAAGTGTACATTAAATTACTTCAAATTAAAAAGTGAGTGTGGAATTGCAATTCCAAGATCTCAATTCTTTAAGCATTGCTGAGAAGATATTTAATCTAATCTGAACCAGGAAATACAGACAGGAAAAAAAAATCCATTCTTCCAGTTAGCTATTCAGTCTTGATTATGTTGTTGGATAGATGCACATGATAACTGTGCAATGAGTCTTAGCTTGGTTTCTTGTAGGTACATTTGTGGGGTTGTTAGTCTGTCAGTGGAGGAGAGATGAAGTTTTTATTTCTTTGTGCTTTCAGTACAGAAAAAAGAGAAACATTATTTAAGGTGTAGCTGTTTCTTGACTTAGATGCTGTTTTTAGCGCTAGAGAATGAAATCTGAACAAAAGAATAAAATGCCAACCTAATACCACCACCAAGTGATGAGTGAAGAACCTTTTGCTCTGTGACTGTGAAGGCTTTTGCTACACCTACCCTGGTTTCTTGTGGTTACTTCAAAGAAAGATGTTGTGGACAGAGCAGGTCAAGAATCTTCAGTAAATTGTTTGAAACAGAATTTTCAGAACTTACACTTCTCATATGAATGCTACCTGTTATGATGGAAATACGGGGAAGAATTTACAGCCCCAGAGCTGGGGGTTGCCTCTAAGGGAGAAGGAAGAGAAATGGGGACCACAAATTACTTAGTAACTCAGGTTGAGAAGGTCTTTAAATTTGCATCCCAAGTGATGCTTCTATTACGCTTCTATTTTTTTTTGAGCCTTTGTGTATATATTTCCCAGTCTATAAAGGGACACCAATACTGATGTAGATCGGACTGTTACTCTCAGCTGCTTTCACTTATCTTTTCCATTCAGGGCACAGAAATGTTACAGAATACATTGTCTGCCCAGGCACTCCAAAGGAATCTTTCCATATATGATATGCTGAATTCACCTGTTCCAGCAGCAAGGGACCTTCCAAGGCTGGTGTTGCCGGCTGAACTCTTATTTACTTTCTTCAATAGTGTGATTGATGTCAGATGTTCCACAACAAAATGTCTCTCTTTCAAAACCACCAGGTTAATTTTGAGGTCAGTCATACTATGATTTCAGCCAGAAATCATTCTAGAAGTTGCTCTAGTGGAACTTGATTCCTATACTGTAATAACATGCTTCTTAGTTGGTGGCTATGGAGGCAGAAATAATGCTAAGGCACTGTATGTGGTCTTGGCCTAAGATCTAGTGCAGTCCTGGATGATTGCCCATCTGCCCCATCTGCAATGTTGGATTCTGACTCCGAAGAGTTTTATGGAAAGCAAAAGCTTTAGCTTATGTTTCTTTTCTTCTTTTCAGGAAATTCATATATAGTATAAATATCAAACTGTTTCCCAGTAGTGCATGGCAAAATATTGGCTGTGAAGCTTCAGTCTAGTTATTATAAGTTGGATTTAATAATCCATAGATAAATTATCTTTCTGCTCAAGTGCTTCCCAAAAAATATGTTTTTTTGCCACATACTCAAGTCTATTGGCAATATGATGCATTTTAAACTAATTTTCAATTTCCATCAACACTTGTTACTTTTCATTCATAAATTCAACTGAATTCGGGGGCTGTGTTACAGTGATCATAATGAAACTTTCAGGATGTTGACATCTGTGGAAGATTTTGATTCCATTTGTTAGTTTCTGAGAAGCTTCACTGATAAATTTTGTTGAATTATCTTCCTTGCCAGTTCTATGGAGGTGCTAGGATGTAATGTAACAAAATGAATGTAACTGCTTCTTGGAGTCTCTGTAGAGTGAGGAAAAGGGTATGTCTTCTTGGGGTTAAACCTTTTTACACCCATAAAGTTATACTGATGTTCTGTTGTTAATACAGTGCTGGAAGAAATGGAGTCTTCTGTTGGTTAAGACAGGTTATTTCACAGCTGGGCTATGCTTCCTGTGTCTGCAGGAAGTGTCATGGTTTAAGCCCTGCTGGTAACTAAGTACCACACATCTGCTTGCTCAGTCCCCCACCCCGTGGTGGGAAGGTGAGGATAATCAGAAAAAAAACAAACCCCATGGGTTGAGGTAAGATCAGTTTAATCCTTGGAACAAAGCAAAGTGTAGTAATAGTACTGAAGAGGAAGACAACAGAAGGAGAGAGAGAAATAAAACCAAAAGCTGACAAGTAATGCACAATGCATTTGCTCACCACCTGCTGACTGATGCTAGCCTCCCCCCAGTTTATATACTGGGCATGTTGGTCTGTTGTGTGGACAGTCCCTTTGGCCAGTTCAGGTCTGCTCTCCTGGCCATGCTCCCCCCAGCCTCTTGTGCACCTGCTTTCTGGCAGGGCACGGGACACTGAAAAGTCCTTGACTTTGGGTCAGCACTAATCAGCAACAACTAAAGCACCACCATGTTACCAACATTATACGCTTACTTGGTGTATCCAAAACACAACACTATACTAGTTACTAGGAAGAAAATTAACTCTATTCCAGCTGAAACCAAAACAGGAAGACAGTATCTCTGTGCATCATTTGCTGAGATGGAAGTCCAGGGACTCCTCTGCCTTATCTATACTCCTCTGCTCTGTAGGGCTGGGGCAATCTGTTGTAGTCCATCTATGCTTTAGATAATACAGTGACAATCCTAGCCACTGCCATAATACAAATTTAGCTTAATAAATAAAAAAAAATTTAACCTATTTCCTTAATAGGCTTTCCCCATTGGTTTATTTAGTAGGCTTTTTAGTTAGTACTTTCTTGTACTGGGGGTTTGTCTCTAGTTCTGTTATTCCAGTACGTGCTTTAAAGGGGAGGTCTTTCTTTGTTAACAACATAAAATAACATTTCTATGTACAACAAATGGCATACTTTCTCTCAGCCTATAAATTTTGTGTAAGACCTGTAAGGTGTATTACAGCTATTTGATGAAAGCTTCTTTTGAGCTAGAAGTACACTGATGAGGAAAAACTCCATTTTATTCCAACTGAAACCAGTTTTAATATGCACAGTGATGACTCTTCCTTTGGAAGAAGTATATGTACTTCAGTAATCTGATAATTTTTCCCATGCTTCTCTGGGTACTTAATATGCCTTGGTATTACATAGTTTTTGACTGTGGAGTTTGCTGAAATCATTGACTGACCTACAAGAGGAAAGGTGGGTTCTGTGTTTACTGAAATCTTGTTCCTGGGGAAGCTACCTAGAATTTTTATATATTCTACATCAAATTTTTAGATACTGTTAATGATTATTTCATGAATCAGCTGCTTAATGAGGTCTTTGATTTGATACTCTGCAGAATCTAATACAGAGTCTTGAGTCACAGCTACGCCTCATACGAGTCTTCAGAGTGTATTACATTCAGGAGGGGGACAGCTAATGTAGAGACTGGAACAATTAAACCTCAAAAATCCTTTGCAGTTACACTTGACTTTTAAATACAACCTGTTAAAATGAGGAAGTTATTTTAAAATAAAGCTAAAAACTGCAAAATTAATATTTAACTGGTGTTGTCCTTACAGAGCTGTGTGCAAACACAGCTGAAAACATCATAAACCCTGCCAGATGTAATTTGGAAATAGACACGTCTGGTTATAAAAAAAAAAGGAAAAGGACCATCTTGAAGGAATCAAAGTTTTATTAAATCCTTCTTAAGTCACCAGGAACAAAAACCTTGCAGAGGGTCTGTGCAGACAGTTGATTAAGGTATCAGTATAAAATAAGCGCTTGGAAAGACCATGGCATGGCTACTGCAGAGAAGCTAAATTAAGTGGTGTTTACTGCTAATTGGGAAGATTCTCAAACTGAAGTTCCTTTTCTTGGAGTGGAGGTGGGAGAAGAGAGGGGTTGACCTAAAAAAAAATAGGAGATGAAATATCTTGCTTGCTGAGGATAATATCTGATCTCATTCTTTAACCTCCCTGGGTTCCTGAGGCCTGGATCATGATGGATTTTCTGCCAATATTTAAAACAGGAATTACCAGGAAACTGTAAGCCTGAGGTCTGTACTTGTGAGATTTAGAGATATTGTAACAAAGCATAAAAGATGCATAAGTGAGCAGGATCAACTTGGGAGTAGTCTGTAAGATTTCTTTAAAGATAGGTTCTGCTTTATGAACCTGTTGGTTTCTCTAGGGGGGTGAGCAAGGTGTCTAAGATTTAGATTCTCAAAAGGCTTTTGATAAAATTTGCTGTCAGAGGCTTTTGAGCAGCCATTGATTAGGAGTGCAGGGCTTTCTAAAGTGATGGGTTATATAGAAGGAGGGATAAATAGTTAATTTCTTTTTTTCATGTGTTAGAGAAATTACTGGCAGAGTTTTTGAGGATTTGGTCTTAGGATCTGCACTGTTCGATATAATGATAATGGGGATGGTAAAGGCAGTGAGTCAAATGAGAAAGCTTACTGGTGTTACTGTTCTTCAAGGCAGAAAAGAGGGGAGAAAAGAGTGAAGCAAGCTTGTACAGAACTGGGTGACTGACCAGCAGGACAGCAGTGATGGTTGGAGGCTGCATACGGGAAACAAGAGGACACTTCTGCCTGAAAAAGAAGGCTGAAAATGTAGGAAAGAATGACACAGTTGGCAAGAGACCTGTGGGCCTTCTCTGCAGAGATGACAGAGGATGTCTGTGATGGAGATATAGGAGCACGTTACAGATAAAGGTGTTTCCAAAGAGAAACTAGAGGGCTACTTTAGAGGAAAGTGTTTGGCAGCTACAAAATAGAGTGACTGTGACAAGCTCAGGAAAACACCTGCAACAAACAAAATAAAATTGAAAGAATTTCAATTCACAATTCAATTCAATTTACAGTTCCTGGTCATCATTGTTGGAGATAGAATACTAGAGTATATTCGCTCTGGTATTGCCATGAGGCTCTTATGTAGTTGCTTGGACTGGGGAATTTGAGATTTATTTTAATTTGTACTTCAGTAAGTATATAGAAAGTAATATCAATGCTTTATATACATTCAGCTGTAGATAAGAAAAAGAGACTCTTGTGTATGTGGTTAAATTTTCTTTGTTTTCCTTTATTTCTTTCAGTATCATTTTATGGTGATAGCTTTGTGGAGCTGAATGTGGCAGAAGCATCCTCTCAAACATCTTTTCAGTTGCAGTTTCGAACTAGCAAGGCACAGGGACTTATTTTTCTTGCAGCTGGGAAGACAGATTATTGTTTAATGGAGCTACGCTCAGGATATGTGCAGGTATGCTTTATAAGTGCAGATGGAAAGGTATGCTGTATTGCTCAGTGTTTTTCTTTAAGTTATGTATAACAAGTCTCAACGTTTCCATTCAAATAAATGGAAAAATCATGAAGTATAATTGGTAATTTCAAAATATGGTATTTATTTCTTGCAGTTATATCTCTGTAGACTTTGAAATGTCTAGATTTTAAAGTAAATATCGTTGTGTTCAAATCGTGAGATTCAGTAAAGGTAAAATTTCAGATTTGATCATGTTAGCATCATAGAAAATGTTTGGATCCAAGTAATTGTTATTTTGCAAGGTAAGGTCTTGAAAAATCATTGTCAGTTGGGTTCTCAGGAGCTGTTGTTCCCAGCAGAACAGCAGAGGAGTCTGTTACCACTTCTGCAGTTATTCAGGCCGTATTTGTGATGGCAAGTAAACCTACACAGAATTTTAGTGGGATTTTATTTTTTATTTTTTCAATTATATTTTGTAAATTATATGCTTAATAGGAAAGTGTGTGAAAATTAATGTATTAACTGTATAGTAATATATGGCAAGTGCCACTTCGAATTTTGATAGTTAAAATTCTGTCTCTTGCAGCTGAGAATTAACTTTGGTGTGGGGGAACGAGTACTGCATTCCCAGCAGAGATCTCAGCTGAATGATTTAGCTTGGCACCTCGTTGAACTACATCATGAAAATGATAATGTCACATTGGTAATTGATAAACATGATAGAACTAGTACAAAAATGCCTGGAATTCTCTATGAATTAAACATTGATTATGGATTCTACATAGGGGGTACTGGTAGACTTGATGTTCCCTACCTTGTTGGAGCACTACCCAGTTTCCGAGGATGTATTGATGATGTGTTGTTCAACAACAGAGACATTCTGATGCCTCTGAGACCTTCTCCTGCCTTCAAAAACATCCATGGGGTTTCAGTGGGATGCAGTGATGAATTCTTCGCAGGTGAAGAAGAACCCATTAGTTTCTTCAGTGCCAGGTCCTATGTTTCTTTCCCATCATGGAATGTAGATGATGAGGGAATCTTTGAATATGCATTGCAAACCTCAGCTGCATGTGGCTTGCTGCTTTACCACCCTGGGCAAGCAGGAGATTTCATTGCAATGGAAATAGAAGATGGTTTAATTAAAGCTTATGTTGGAAAACATAAACATAGAACCCACCTTTCCTCTCGTAGGTCTGTCAATGATAGTCATTGGCACTACATCAAACTGAAATTTACTGCAGAATATTTGCAGCTGACATTGGATGAAGAAACTGTGAAGAAATCGTTGCCTCCATACAGCAAGCTGCCACTTCTGAAGGGATCCCTCTTTGTAGGTGGTGTAGATGACAGAATACGATTAGAAGTGGTTAAGTTAAAGCTGATCTCAGTATCTGGGAAGTATGCCAGAGGAGGATCCTTCAAAGGTTGCTTAAGAAACCTGAAAGCTAACTCAGAAAAGAAATCATTGAAGAATGTTCTGGTAACTAAGGACATTTCAGCTGGATGTGAAATGGAAAGTGCTTTTAACACAAATCTTTCTTCAGAGGTGTCTATAAAGAACCATACTGTGAAAGCAGCCCCATTGTTTGCCATTTCCCATGAAAGATCTGTCCCTCTGGGCAAGGAAGACAAAAGCCGTCTTTTAGATCTAAGCAGCTTGATTGTGCCAGAGGGTGGACAAGCTTCGCTCGAATCTAAACATATTAAAGTCAACTTAGACTTTGATAAATTAGGAATTAATCAATCGCAAATTCTTTTTGAAATAAAGGAGCCACCCTGTCATGGAGACTTGAAATTAAATGTTGGACGAGTGCAGGAGGTAAATACATTTACCATGCAGGACGTGTGGCAAGGGAAGATTCTTTATGTCCATGATGGCTCTGAGGACACTTATGATTATTTTAATTTCTCCATTTCTGGGAGCAGTGAGAAGGTTGTGCCTCCTTATTTGCAAGGAAATGAGCAACATGTGTTTAGCATTAATGTCACTCCAGTAAATGATGCTCCTGAGATCAGACTTCCTGAGGGAAACTTGCTTCTTCTCTTAGAGAACTCAAAGAAACGTTTGACTAGTGACCTGATAAAAGTTCTGGATAAGGATACGGGTTCTCAGGGTCTCAGTCTTTCAGTCCTTGGAAATCTGAATACAGATGCAGGATTTTTAGAAAACTCAAAACATCCTGGAAAAGCTATTACTACTTTTTCTAATGAGGACTTAAGAGAAGGCACCGTTTTCTTTGTTCACTCAGGTGTCAAGAACTCAAGGATTGTTCTCAGGGCAAGTGATGGTGAGAAGGTGAGCAACGCTGTTGTGTTACGTGTCATGGCAGTTCCTTTGGAATACAGAGTTGTCAACAACTCAGGGATAAATGTACTCCAAGGTGTTACAGCTCTGATAAGACCTAGGCATCTGGCTGTGGAAACAAATGCCGTCCTGCAGGAACTGGAGATATGGTACGAGATCACAGAGCCACCACAGTTTGGTCAAGTGCAAAGGCAGCATTCAAGGGGCGAATGGAAGCAAGTCAACTCTTTTTCTCAACGCTCTCTTCAACGCAGCCGTGTGAGATACTGCAGCACTTTTAAAGAAATTCAGTTGGAAAATGTTACTGACCAATTTAAATTCAAAGTTAGTGTAGAAAGCAGAGTCAGTGAAGAGCACACATTTCCAATCAAAGTGAAATGGTTAAGGTACAGTTTATTGAAACTCACTCCTCTAGAAATTGAAAAGTCAAAAAAGAAATACTTGAATTCTGACAATCTTTTTGCTGTGGTTGCAGATCTAGAAATACCTGAAGATGAACTTCATTTTAAATTACTGTCTCTACCAAGGAATGGACAGGTAGTGTTTAATGACCAGCCTTTGAAAAAAGATGCAGTTTTTAGTCAAAAAGATATTACTGAGCAAAAAGTGGCGTATGAATTAATCAGCAGATACCATGCAGACAACTATGATTCATTTAGATTCCTCATTTCTACAAAGTATCTGGAATCAAATTCATATGACTTTGAAATCTACATCAAATCAGATTTTGGAAACATTATTTTGACTAACAATGGCCTTAATGTTACTGAAGGTGAAGGAGAGTTCATAACAAGCACAAAATTGTTTGTGCAAACACCAGGTAATGAAACTTTCCAATATAAAGTTATGCAGTTTCCTAAGCATGGCAGTTTAAAACTTATTAATTTTTCAGGCTCATTTGAGAGTAATGATAATCTCACAACTTTCACTAGTAAAGATTTAACTGATAAGCACCTTATGTATGTGCATGATGATTCTGAGACAGCATTTGATGAATTTCTTGTCAGAGCTTCCAGTAAAGAGTCAGGAAAGTGGGGAAACTTGGATCCAGAAGTTGAATCTTTGTCAGTGGAAATTAGATTCATCATTTCTGTCCAGCTGAAGAATGATGAGAAACCAATACGCGTAATTGATAAGGTATTTGACGTAGTGAGAAACGGGCAGCGATTATTAACTTTGGCAGATCTTTGCTATCATGATCCTGATTCTGATTTTGATGATGGACAGTTGCTATATACTAGACGTGGTATTTCCAATGGGGACTTGGTGCTAACAAATGATGCTTTGCATAGACTCTACGAATTCAAACAGGTGGACCTGGAGCAAAAACAAGTCCTGTTTCTACACCGTGGTGCAGATTTTGGTCGTTTTGTGCTTTTCGTGACAGATGGAAAGCACTATACTTCTTTGCTTCTAGAAGTTAATGCCACTGATCCTTATGTTAGGTTGGCAAATAATACAGGCTTGTTGGTTCAAAAAGGAAAGGAAGAGACTGTTTCAACAGCTAACCTGAGTGCAACTACAAACCAAGATATAAGAAATGATCATGAGCTTACATATGAGATACTCTCTTTTCCAAAATATGGAAGAATTTATGTAAATAATTTATTGATGGATTTCTTTACTCAACTTGATCTGATAAAGGGGCATGTGACCTACAGACATGATGGCAGCAACAACCTTATTGACACATTTAACTTTACAGTCCATGCTAGAGATGTTCGTCTGGATGCTGAAGTGCAGGTTCGCATATATTTGGAAAGTCAGCAGCAGCCACCAAGGGTTGTGAACAAAAACAATCTCTTGGTAGAAGAAGGAAAACCAGTTAAAATCAGTAAAGGAAAACTCCAAGTAAGTTAATGTGTTGTCCTTTCCTCCCATCTTGTATCAAGTTTTCCTCATTGTTTTTTTAGCTGTTGCTGTCTTTAGTTTGTGTCTTCATTTGTTTAACTCCTTTTGGTTGCCACAAATATGACTGCATTTTGGATATGGAATTCTAGAAATGCTAACTCTAGCAAGCTTCCATTAATAGGAAGGAAAGCTGATTATGTTAAAGAAAAAGGCTGCCCATAGTCTTTGCCTTGATTACATATTGATACTTGAGAAAATTAGGATTTGGAGATGCTGCATATATAGGTTTTTTTCTGTTCTAACAATTGTTGGTACTTCATGTATCATTAAGAGTTGAGACAACCAAGAGTTGAGCTGGTGGGAAATGACAAGGCAGAAAGGGTTTTGGTTCATTCAGTTTGGACCTAGCCCAGTTAAAACTGAGAACTACATCTGAAATTCTATAAATACGGAGTCACAAACCTGGGATGGTTTCTGTTTGGTTTATTGTTCCCAGCCTGTTGTTTGCATGTAGTTTCCCAGCAACCACCACGAGAGGGCTCCAACAGCACTGTGCTGTGCTGCTGAAATCCTCGTTTCAGGGTGGAATCTGTAGCTCTGAGGCCGTTAGTTAATTCTGCAGTGTGTTCCTTTTCAGAATTATAAAATGTACTTGAGGTTACAAAAGGCTCCCATGTCACTTTTATTTAATACCTGTCTGCTTAAGATATTGTTTGGGGAATTGTGTAACCTAATTAAGGTCTGTCAGTTTAGTTAGGTAGACAGTCCCAGGGCTAGAAGTTAAAAATTCAGAAGAGAATTGTACAATTTCTCCTGTTTCTATTTGAATAATTTTGGGATATTTCCCTGAATTTAAGGTTGTTCATGAAAACAGTTCTCCATCTGAGATTGTGTTCACCGTAAGAAAGCTTCCAGTACATGGATACATTCGGAAGTTTTCCTCGGAAGAAATTTATCTCAGTTCTGACCAAAGGCCAGTTTTGAGTTTCACACAGCAAGATGTCGACGAGGGCAAAGTCCAGTATGTGCAGACAGTTTCTGACCAACCAGAGGACCATTTTTTGCTGGATGTGACCAACGGTGTCCGAACAGTGAGTGGACTAGAGATCTCTGTCGACATCATCCCCAGAATGATTACGCTGAAAGTACAGAACTTCACAGTAACTGAAGGGGGCTCGAAAGCTCTAGTGGAAGACTATTTAAAAATTTCTAGTAGACATTTTGCAGGACTCAGCTGTGAATTCATTTTAACTGAGCAGCCAAAACATGGGTATGTTGAAAACTCTCATGCTCCTGGAATAAAGTTAGCCACATTTACCAGAAAACAGGTAAGACGTTTAGATTCATTTAGATTCATTTTGCTGATTAATTCTTTATATTGCTGAATGCTGTGTGATTTTTGTGGGAGGTGGTGAATTTTTTTCTGCCCTTGAGTCTAAGATCCCTCTGCACTTTCTAGCTGGTCGTTTGGAGTGGGGAAGTGAATCACAGTGGTGAATCACATCACTTCTTGTGTGCCACTGTCCACACAGACTTGTGTAAGATAATCACAGTATGCTGATGGGCCACTCACACTCAGGCAGGGTTGTAGATACTCTGAAAATGTAAGATGACATAAAGCTGTGGGTACATTTTGAAAAGACCAGAGGATATGGTATGTAGACTGAACAAAAAAGTAATTTTTTTAGGTCATGTCTTTGCTCACAGGCAGCCAGTATGTGTTTGATATGCTCATTTTCAGTCTTTTAACTCCAGGAAGCAAAATGGTATCATAAGTCACCGTCTACTAACACTGTGTTCAGTTTATGGATTCCAGGAAACATCTTGTTAACTATAGTGGGATTGAATTTTTCGTTTTCCCTTCAGGAGGAAGGGAGAGTGCCAAGACTGGCAAGATATTCTGGCTAGAGGAATGGGCAGATGAGCAGTAAAATTTACTGTTTTGAATGTAGAAAAG
Organism: Formicarius rufipectus; assembly: GCA_013399695.1. Taxonomy (NCBI): domain Eukaryota; kingdom Metazoa; phylum Chordata; class Aves; order Passeriformes; family Formicariidae; genus Formicarius; species Formicarius rufipectus. The sequence goes on along the minus strand of VXAU01001443.1, from coordinate 82,842 downwards.
GATAGAGGTACAGATCTAATATGAGCATAAATAAAGTCTTAGAAGTCATAAAACTTTCACGCAATAAATACAGAGGGGCGTGACTAGACTGTTTTTTAATGTGACATTTATTTTTTTCTAGCCCCTTTAGTTTTTCAGCATGTTTTATTTTCCAGGTGGAACAAGAATTAATATACTATATTCATGATGGCAGTGAAGAACTGATGGACAATTTTACTGTGCTAGTAAATAATACAGAGTTGTGGAAACAAAGTTTGCCTCAAACTGTATTTGTTACTGTTACTGCAATAAATGATGAAGCTCCTGTTATAAAAGTTAACAGAATTCTTCAGGTATGTTTGTCAACATTTTGAAGTGCTAAAATTATTTCTGTTATTTCTGATGCTGCTTATACACCTTTGTTAACAAAATATTAAATTTGTATCAAGTGGGATAGTCAATATAATAAATAGCAGTCCTGGGATTTAGAGAAATTAGTGTTAATGAAAGAAGGCAGTACATGGCTAATTTTTATTTAGGAAGATTCTGTCATGGAGAACATTTCCTGCTCTTGTCATGTAAATCTTATCTAGAACGCTGAGTGAGTGTTCTTTTAATCTTTTAATGAAGTCTGTTGGACTGACCTAGGGATTGTGGGGGTGGTTGGCTTGCACCTGGTCATTGTTATGTCTTAGTGTTGTTTGCTAGGGTGTCTTGAGAGCTATTAATAAACATGCAACTTGGAAAAGTACCAAGAGTAGTGATGATGAGAATGGCACATTCTCATTATTGTCTTTGCACTGCCTTCCTATACCCTCTGTTCCTTGCCACTGAGTGTATTAAAGGGTCAAACCTGCTGAGGTACATTCTGCTGCGTGCTCCTGTCTGGATGTCCCAATGGAATAGGACAAGACAGAATTCGCTATATGTTGGGTATTTCTTGGACGAAACAGGAATGTTCCCATCTTTAAAAGGTGCAAATAATAAAATGCAATCTGTGAAAATTTAGGGTGTTACATGTCATCAAAATATTGGTGCACGCACTGAGGCTATTACCATGGGATACTGTGAACTGAAAAAATGACATATTAACGTGTGTCTGACTCTGCCTCTCCCTAAAAAAATCCTGAATAAAATTTTAAAACTGTTGACTGATACTAACTTTTGCTCTCAATAGCTGAGTTTTTAATCTACTGATCTTTGAAAAAAAAATCTGCCACTGATGCCTAAAATTGGCTCTTAAATGAAAACCCCTAGGACTCCACTTGTGACTTTTAGCTGGCAGCATTCCTTTTGTTGTGATGTCAGATGTATGAGAATCTAATTTCTTCTAAAGTTTGCATAGAGTTACAAAAACTTACTGATTTTATTTAGTTACCTAATTAATAATGAAAAGCATTACCTAATACTGTACACCCACTTTCAAACTGTCCCTCCATAAGTATCAGCCTTGACACACCTCCCCGAATTGAGTTGAAGGTTTTGATGACCCTTTGTCTTCATCTTGTCTCCCTCATCTTCATCATGTCTTCCTGCCTGAAATAATTGCAGAGTTTCTGGGCCTTGTGAATAGTTTTGGCTAGAGTTATATCAAACAGTTTGCCTATTACATTTTTCTGAGTACATTCTGCACAGACTAGATGTTCTTGCTAAAACCTTTATCCTTTGAAATCCTTGATGAGGAACATTAAACACTATTTCTGGAATCTTACATAAAAATACTTAGCAAAAGTGCTACTAAGACTGCTATAAAGGTTACACTAAATTCTATATAACCTAGATTTTATGGCATCACTACTATTGTCACTTCAGTTTCAGTGTATTTTCAGATTGATGAATTAAGTAATTTTTTTTGTGTTATGGAAGCACTTGGTAACCAGAAACAATTTATTATGGACACTGTGCCCATAAAGCCTCCATTTCTAATCTGAGATGTGATGGGTAAAAACAAATTAAGTGACTCCAAAAAGCAGAATGAAAAGAACATGGGTCAGCTAATGAACCTGTTGTCACAGTAAACCTCTTGGGAGACACCAAGACAAAGAAGGTATTTAGGAATAGGTTTGAAAGAAGCTAAGCGGAGTATTTTGAGATGATCATAACCCTGTGTTACGTATTTAGCCTTTTCGCACTAGAAAAGATATAATTTTTAAACAATGATAGAAATAGTATTGTGCAGTTTTGCCATGATAGCAGGTAGTCTGCGGTAATCTGCAGATGTCCACAACAGAAGACACCCTGCCCTGTGCAGACACTGCTGTCAGAGGGGCAGACTCCCTTCACAAGCATTTGAATGGTACAGAACAAAACTTACCCTGATTGAAGTAGTTGCAGTGGTACTGTACAGACATCAGCACAGCACACAATAGCATTTGTCTAGTCACAGGGAAGAGGGCAGTATGTCTGGTCAGGTTTGTCTGTCTCCATTTTGGTGCACTGCTGGCATTGAACTGCAGTCTGTTAACAAAACAAAGGCTGTGCAGTGCATGGCAAGGCAGCTTATGGATTTTTCTAAAAATATCTATAAGTCTGGGCTTCCCAAGAACAATGATGCCAGAGCTTCACGTTCTGAAGTTTGCATACCCAGAACAAGGATGCTGCCTTTGTGCCTGTGATTTTGCTAGTCACACACAAGCTATTGTTGAGGCATAACCTTTGGTTTTGACCAATATGCACACACATGGTGGATTCATGTGCAGCTTAAAATGAACCTGTCAGTATACTAGGAGGCATACACTGAGATGATTCTTCCTCAAATTGAACTTACACATCCTGAGCAGGTGGGAGAAAATGTTTTTCTCAGTCCTACTATATATTGAGATGACATAGACATTGCTGTGTAGGGTGGTAGTATCTGGCCTCATGATCTAGCCAAGCAGTTTTTCCTCCTCAAGGGCGTTGCTAGTGGTGGATGCTGAGTAATACTGAATTACTCAGTAAGACTATTGCTTTTAAAAGCACAGTAGCTCTTTCTTATATTTTGTGGAGTTGGAAATGTGCAAAACTATGAAATTAAGGACCAGTACTGTGAAAATTAAAGTGTAGTAGGACCATTTGAGTTGACAGAAGTTCAGCCCTCAGAAATTTTGCAGGTCATGATATAAAGAGATAGAAAGAACAGTTAATAGCATCTTGAGTAATAGCTTCTGTGAAGAACTGCTTTATAAAGCCAGTGATGTTGGTGTGGATATATAGAAGTTAATTTTGGCCTTTGTCATGGGTTTCTGACCAAACACAAGAAACTGCTGATCATTTGCAGACATGCTGAATGTCTCCAGTCATACCTCCCTCACTTGTGAGGCATCCAAACAACCTTGACTGTTGTGTCTGTTGTTATCAAGGTTATGAACACGATGGGGGTAGGTTCAGGGTGACAGACAACCAAATATTTTGTTTCTGTTTTTTCTCTAGGAAGTGAAAATAAGTGAAGGTTTTTAGGTGGGGTTTTCGGTTTGGTTTTTGTTTGGTTATTCTTTTTGTTTTGTTTTTTGTTTTGGTTTATTTGTTTTTTCTTGGTTGAAAATTTATTACATAAGGTATGAGACTCAGAAAATTTTACTGTCCTGAGAGCCTCTGTAATGTAGGCTGGTAATCCTTGCATTAATTTAGTCCTTCCATAGAAACAAATTCATGGGGATGTGTTTATTTAGAAACACATATTCTCAGCATTTCAAGTATAATTTCCTAAAATTTTCAGATTCTATGGAAATTTTATGAATGAATAAGGGAAATAGAAAGTTTTTAAGAAAATTACTATCCCAGCATTATTTGCTGCATTTATGTATGCATTGAAATGTATTTATAGGTACCAGTGCTGAAAAGAGTGTATCCTACTGTTGCCACAAGAGGGCTATATTTTCCTAGAATTAGGTTTTTAAAAAAAACCATAAATTAGAAAAATGATGGTTTTTGTTGTTTTCTCTAAGTCATTCTCTAGAGTGTTAAAATGGCTGTGAATACAGAGTGTCTGGTAGGGTATGTGGCATGCAAGGAGATACTGGTGAACTGAATGGTATAAGTAGAGCAGAATGAATTATTTCCCATCATCAGGGTCATGAGCCTTCTTTTGGACCATGCCTGTGGAATGTGTTAGGCACATGCAAAACTAGTTTAATGCTACACCGTGGACGTTCAGATACAGTTTTTATGGTGTTATTCAAGGACATCTTGGTCCCAGATATGGAAAATAAGATGCTTGTGCAATCCCTGCTGTATTCTCAGTCTCTGCTTCCTTATCACTCTTCAGGTCTTAGATCTCCTTTCATTCCTCAAGGATCATGTTGCAGGTCATGTACAGTACCTAAAGCATTGTGTGTTACTGTGCTGGAAAAATAGAATTAAATACTGGCATTACAGAAAACGTATTTTTTTTGTTTTTTGGTAATTAGAATTTTTTTTTCCTTTAGTAAGGAAAAAAATGTTAAACTTAAGGAGTCAGGTACTATGTTTCCATATGCTGTATGTGACCTTTTATCTGCACAAGTTCTACTGTGATGAGTTAAAGGATCTTAGTACAAAACCTGTGACACTGATGTGGTTATTTGGTACCACTCACTAAGTCACCCTTTGCCATTAGTTATAATTCTGTGTATTTATAGGTGTCATTCTTTAGCAAAATTTGATATTAATAATTGCATTACAGAGCAATATATATTTTAAGGGAGAAAATAACTATTTACTGGTAGCAAGATATTTTCTATTATAAACTTATTTTTCAAACTTTAGTCAGAAAAAACATTTATTTTCATTTCAGTATCTCTTTTTCCATGGCACATATTCTGTGACAGAGCATAGACTGAAATCTTAGCTCTTTTGAAGTATTATGGCAAAGATCACAGTGTTTTTAAAAGTTTTTTTTCTGTAATTTTTATTAAAAAGTCAAATTAATACTTAAGAAAAAATCTGTGATTGCTGATTTTGGTTTTGGCAAAGGTAAAATGCCCTTTGTCAAGTATAATTTTTTCTTTTCAACCATTTAGTGTGATGTCACTACCAGATATTTATTAAGTGTACTTAGACCTTAGGAAGACAGGAAGGGATAACGCAGTGTGTTTTGAAGCTCAAGTTGAAGTATTTAAAGGCTTAGACTTTTAAGATTGTGTGCTGTGATATAAATTCTGCATGGAATTAATTGATACTGGCATATTAAATATTGTTCTTTGTTAGTACTTTTGTTTGTAATTCGAAGTAAATATAGCAGAGGTGAAGACTAAAACGGGGTGTTCCTTATCCTTTCCTAGCAAGGAATTAACCAGTAAAATATGGATGAAAATCAGAAAGCAGTCCTTTCTACTTCGAAGGAACATCTTGCAGTTTGTCTGTGTCTTCAGCTAAAAATCAAAAAGGCAATTCATATAATCATCATTGCATCATAGAATTTTAAGGTTTGGGGGAGACCTTAAAGATTTAGTCTCAGCTCTCCCTGCCATGCACATGGACACCTCCCACTAGACCAGGTTGCTCAAAGCCTTATCCAACCTGGCCTTGAACACTGCCAGGATTGGGGCATCCACAGCCCCTCTGGGCAACCTGTTCTAGTATCTCACCACCTTCATTTATTCCTAATTTATTCCTAATATCTAACCTAAATTTCCCCTGTTTCAGTTTGTGCTCTCATTCCTTGTCCTATCACTACAGTTCCTGATGAATGTAGCCCCTCTCCAGCTTCCCTGCAGGCCCCCTTCAGATACTGGGAGGTTTCTATGAGGTCTCCATGCAGCCTTCTCTTCTCTTCTCCTAGATGAAGAGCCCCAACTTCCTCAGCCTGTCTTCACAGGGAAGGTTCTCCAGTCCTCTTAGCAGCTTTGTGGCCCTCCTCTGGACTTGCACCAACAGATTAATTAGAATTTAGTAATGGTTTTTATATAAAAACTGGGTAGGTGTTTTGTCTGGAATCATGACCTTACAAAGTGCTAAGCAGCTATTGAAGCTTGAAGGTTCTTTAATCTCCCACTGGACTGAGCTCCTCTGTGGGTTGTTTGGTGGACTAAAAAAGGGTCTTTAATTCATGTTGTTAGGAGGAAATAATGCAGTTACAAGAAGTGTTCCATTTGGATTAGAGTTTTTGCTATCCCCAGGCTGCTTTTCTTTTATCTTTTCTGCTGGTGAAAGTGGAGCATATTGAATACCTTGCTTGCAGTGAAGTACATGATAGTAATATTCATGTGTGTTTGTTGGAAAGGAGCTCCTTGACTCAGTTGTTACAACTCAATTTTTGTTATGTTTGTAAGAGTTTGACACTTTGGCTGCAACTGTCTGAAACTAACCGGTGCAGGGTGTGTTTGCTTGTCCTACTTCAAAGTCTTTTATTTTGAAAATAATTTGCCAACGTTAACCGTTCCAGTCTGTGAATTTGGATGGATGGTAAGGAAACCTGCCATAGCTACTAGTGTAGCAAATCTTTGTTCTTTCTTCTAATCTGAGTCATGTATCATCCTTCCCCATCCCCCCTATTTTCTTTTGTATGCATTTTCTTTATTTACTTTTATTCTTTTTTTTTCTAGGTCTGGGTGGGTTCAGTCACAGAAATAACTATTGATGACCTCTGTGCAGAAGACAAGGATTCCTCACCATCAGAACTGGTATATTCTATTACTCCACCTAGCAATGGGCACTTGGCTCTGAAGTCTTCTCCATACAAGAGCATTCTTAATTTTACCCAGGCTCATATAATTGAAGGGCATCTGGTATTTGTACACGATGGTATGTGATTTCATAAGTACCATGTCTACTACCAAAATGCTGCTCCTAGTAAGGATATTTGTGGTTGTAATGCTTTACAGATCTCATTGTAATGTCACAAGATCTTGGAGACCAGTTATGTGATACACGACCTCACAAACTAAGGGTCTGATGCCTACTTAAATGTGTGCTCACTGGTAAACCTTGGTGTACTTGTGGTTCGTTTGATAGCAGTCTAGTTTCTAGAAGAAGGGAGATGTTGACATGCAGCTTTCAGAGATGTGAAATCTATTTGTTTTTACTATTCTGTTTGAAAATCTTCTGAAGTCTTTCTGTCTTGCTACAGTGCAAAGATATTTATAGACCAGCAGGCTCACGGATACCTGCCATAGTCCAGCAGTGAATGATGAAATTGTAGTTCATCTGTGTGATGCCAACATCCCTTTCAGGCTGTGAAGGAATTCAGTTTAAAAATTGACTGTTTCTGCCAGTGGCCAGAGCTAGAGATTGGTTTTTCTTGTGCATTTGGGAGAATGTGCTGGGAGTAAAAGAAAAAGTCAGGACAGTTTCATGCATCCTTGAATGGCAGTGCTGGGAAGCCACAGGACTGAACATCACAGCAAGGTTCCATTCAGAGGATGAGATAGGAATTTTATTGCTTTATTGCCATGTCACTTCAGGAAGAAGAAAATAGTTCTACAGAAGGAATAAACCATTTTGGTTTTGGATGGAGATAGAAGAAGTACAGTGCTCTCTTACCAGCCCTGAGGCAGGCTGGAATTTCACTGCTCCCTTGGGTGCAGTAGTCACTCCAGATCTGTGCTGAGTCTTCATGAGGTTGAAGTGGTCTGACTTTAATGCAGTGTCTTTCAGTATATGTGTTGCTGAAGTTGCTTGACAAGTAGTTGCTTGGTGAACTGTAAATATCTTGCTGAAATAATTTGGTCAGAAATGAAAAGTCAAGAGCATGACAAAAGTTAGCCAAGATGTTTAAATTGTTCTGAGGGAGACTTTGACATGTAAAAATCCCTATGGCTGTAGGATCGTGGTAGTCTCAGTGTGAGTAAATTAATCCATTCTGTGCTCCTGAAAGGGCAAATGCATATCTGTAGTCTTTGGGAGTGAGTCTTGATTAATAAAAGTGAACAGAACAGAAAATTCCATTTTCCAGGGAGGGGGAGTGTGTCTTGTACAGTAATTTTGTAACACAAAATTGACCAGGTCTTGTGTCAGGTCTTGCAGCTGCTCTGTCTCTACCATTTGCTCAGCTTCATGGTCTCCAGTGTATCAGAAAGTACTCTGGATATTTTACTTCTTTTCCTTTCATGGTCAGTGATTTTCTTTCCTGTTTCATCTTGAGCTGTTGCTAGAAAGGAAACACAATACTGTGAAGTGCTTGTTACTCTTATCTTGCTCCCACCTTCTCGAGGCTTTTCCTTATGTTGTTGCTGTCATTAAGATTTTTTTTCCTTTTCAGTTATTCTGTCCCTTGTCATCAGTCTTCCAGTGTGTGCCAACATCTTCCTACTCACTCCAGCTCTGTCACAGAAGAAGAGCAGCATCTTCTTGGCTGAGGCAGCTCTTCCATTCCCTGGCTACTCCTCATGGAACCACATGTATTTTAGATCTGTACAGGGCAGTGACTCTCCATCCTCAGTGTCTTTTGTACTGCTAGAGGAATTACTATCATACTTTGCTTTTATACTTCTAAGTTAGACCTCAAAATTTTTCCTTCATCTTTGCTCAACCTCATGAGTTAACATTATGCTGCTTATCCTGTGCTGTGAGTTGCATATCTCTCCCCTTGTTCTCATGTTGTGCCCATGAATATTGTATTTGTTTCCTCCATAATCTCGAATTGTGTGTAAATGCAGAACCAGAATATACCTTTCCTTTTCTGTATTCCTCTTTCAGCATGAGAATTCCTTACCTTTTACACCCTTTCTTCACCCCAGGATGCTCCCCTCCCACTTTTACAGTGTTGGTTCTGAATCCTTAATGTCTTTTCAGTCCAGCTTTTATGACCTTCTTTTTGCTGTCCTTTTTATCACCTCTGATCAGATACATATTTAAAATTTAATTGATAAAATAATAAATGCATCATCCAAACAGAACTTAAAGATATAGTTCTGTTACTGACTACCAATGACAAAACATCTGTGCCTATCAAGCAGTTGACCTTCATTAGCCAGAAAAGCGAGACTATGTAAGCAGGGCTTTTCTTATTTTAACCTAGTGCAAATTCTGCACTCCTTGATGCCTCTTTAAATAAACAACTTTTTCATTTTTATCCCGAGAAAACTTCAGAAAATAAAAACTTTTAAAATAAAAACTCTATGATGTGATCTACCAGCGCTGCTTCAGTGCCTGGTTGGATAGAAGAGCATTGCTTAGGGGTGTTGTTAATTGTAATCTCAGAATCCACATTTGATTTTTCTGATATGTTAATTTAGAGTTAGGCAAGGTATTCTGATCTTGACATGAAAGTACACTGCACCCTCTGGCTTTCAGGACCTGTATTCTTGTAGCAATGTCTTGTGGCTAAAGTGAGAAAAGCAATTAGAAGAGTAACTGCAATAGTTAACACTTCAATCTCTCTCTCTACCTACTTGAACAATCTGGGGAGCCTCTGCTTGAAGCAGTCAGTTCTGAGAGATCTGTTTTTACAGGAATCCACTCAGACTCCTGGAGGTATTTTGCTATTGCTTGTGCCAAAGTACATACAGTCCTAAGATTAAAGGAAAAAAATGTGCATTTATTATATGTACACATAATGTCTGAAATAGTTTAAGCTGTGACAACATACATACTTCAGTAAAGCTGAAGCGCAGTGAAGACGCAAAGGAAACAACCTGAGAGTTGATACAGACCTTTAAATGTAAAACAAATGAGACAACATTCTAGTTATTTTTCTCCTTCAATTCCTTCTTTGCAAAAATGTGACTGCTTAAGTGCTTTGGACCCTCCTAAGATGCAGAAAAAATTTGAAATCTAAAACTCATTTTGTCTCCAAGTTTAACATGGTTTCACCTCCACTGGGTCAGTGAAGAAAGAGGAGAAGGATCCACTCTTGATTTACATCTAAGGGATGTTGGCCTTTACTGTAAACAACAGCCTGTAGTTCTTCCTTGGGGAGATTTTAACTGCATTGTCATTTTATTTAATTCAATTCTAATTAAGATACAAAGATTCTGATCAAAATTTGCTTTCAGGGTGTCTTTGAATATATCGTTAAGGAAACTTTCCAGTCTGCCTCTTCAGTAATCACTCTGGCAATTACACACTACCCGAGACTTTCAGGCGGGATTCTCAGCTCCTGCCATGTCTCTCAGGGTTCAACTGGGCCACAGTTTCCCGTGCCCTTTGTTGTGCAAAGGGTGGACAGTTCACGGCCTCTTACCTGGGGCCTTCTTGCCTGTAGCTGTCACCATCCAGAGCTCAATCTGCAGCTGGCACTGCAGTTGCACACTGAGCTACCTACACCAAAGGTATTCCTCAACAATATTTCACTGTCATCATCATGGCTAGGCTTTGCAAACGAAGAATATTTCACTGTAGCCAAGACCAAATGGTGTCCAAAGTATGTTTGCATTTTGTATGACAGAGTAATACGGGAATAAATTTGTGATTTTGTTTTCTACAGGAGCAATGTCTGGGGGCTTCAACTTTCAGGTGACAGATGGTTTGAACTTTGCACCTCGACAGATTTTTAGCATCACTGCTCAGACACTGGTCATTAGCCTTGAAGTGAACAAAGAGCTCGGAGTCTTTCCAGGTCTGTTTTTTAAGATTATCATGAATTTTGTTGACTTCAAAGTATTGCATAATACAAATTTATTTGTTAGATATATAACTGACTTAATTATAGAAAACTGTACCTGGGAACATCTGTCTGTATGATTTTTAAAACAATGGCTATGTTTTCTCAAATAGCATATTGCTTTTTTTCTTTGTAGTCTTTAACTTTTTGATATGCTTGGAGTCATAGAAACCGTCATTGAAGTACAAAAGTGCAGTGTGCCAATAGCACTGTCTGCTTAAGCTCTGGACATTCCCCATTCACATTTGTTGAAAAGCTCTGTATTATATTCAGATATTCAGAGATGTCTTAAGTGGTTGTGATACTGCCTTGTAAAAGCAGAGTGATGCCTGTGTGATTCTGAATAGCAAATGTAAGCTCTGCAGATTGCTAGTTCTTTTTCTTAAAGATGAGTTATGGAAAGCAGCACAGACTCACTGATAAATCCAAAGGACTGAAAACTTTGGTTCCTATTTGTGCGTTTGTAACTAGTTGGATCAGCATCTGAGTATTTTTAAATGAAATCATACTCCTGCAGGAGTTGATGTAAGAGGATCTCACCAGAACCATTTCCTCCTTTGCACTTGTAACTGATCCCTGACTGAGGTAGTAATCTAACCTTAATGGCAGGATTAAAAGAGAAACAGTTTAGTTTTCTCTCAGCAATGTCTTGCATCACACTTTTGTTTGTACTATGTTTTTTTCCTCCGAAAATGGTCTGTAGAGTCATAGAGAGATTGAGAATTGGCAAAGTTTTAAAGGTATTAATCTGTACCTCAACTTATTAATTGGATACAAAGAGGGGCATTTTATCTTCTTAAACTTCCTATATATAAGCTGCATAAACAAAGGTTTGCAAGAAAAGCCACTTAAACACCAGCAACGAAAAATGAGATTGCAGCAGCGTGATCTTCTAATTCAGTCAATATAAATGGGATTCGCATAAATCCACTTACAAAGCTTATTACCATGCAATATTGGTGTGTAAGGTTGCCTTGGGCACAGGGATTTACAGGATTCTGTCTTAAGACAATGCTAATTGTAAGAAAAGTATGCCAAACTCTTCCACAGAAGTCAAAATCTCTAGACTGTCAATCACTTCTTCAGTTTGCAAAGTTCTTCTTAGGTGTTAAAAAGTTTTACTAGCTTTTTTACCTATTCTCTTTGTAATATTTTTTTTAAAGGACATGGTGGAGCTGCGTGGTTTCAGCTTACTTGGCCATCGTGAAATGACTGTTGTAACAGTGATGATGCCAAATGATTATTACAAGTTAGAATAGCAGCAAGTGTCCTGTTATATTTTATAGCACTGCAGGAAAAAAAGTTAATTTTGAGACAGCATGAGAGGTCTTCTTGGTGGTAAAAATTTAATAGATTGTGAAGAATCTACCATGTCTTCATGACTGGCTGTAAATTACTCTCTTAATCATATTGTTCTGCAATTTTATGACATGTACTGCTGTCTTTTTTCTGTTGGGTATACCAGATTTGTGTACATAATTTACAGATTTTTCTGTTTAATGGGAGCTTGTTTTATTCATTGTGCTCAGCAAATTGTTATATATATGAGGGTTTTTTATGTGTATGGTAGATATCTACAATGAGAGGATTTGCTTTCTTCAGGGAAGCAATTGCTCAGAGCTGGTATGAGCTGAGTTTCTCTCTGAGAAGGAGAGGCAACCTGACTATTAGTTACTTGGAAGCAGAGCTGTCTAGTCATTCTGTAGATGAGATGATTCATAATTCTTTAACAGTGATAGGCAGAATGCTCATGCCAATGCATTTTTCAAATCTTAAATGTAGGCAGTAAAAATGTGTAACAAAGTTATTACATACCAACCTTATACTGTTGCACTCTAATTACCTGGCTTAGCTTAGGTCTGTTCAGTGTCAGCCATCTATTGTGTGTCTTCCTCCTCTATCTCTGTTCATTTCCCCTGTATTTCGGAGGTGTTGTCTCTGGGACCTCTCTGCTTCTGTATTTGGGAACACACAGGCAGTGTTCTCACTTCACTTTCCTTCACTCAGTCTGTTGGCTGGGTGAAGACCAAAGAAGAACTAGTGTGGGTGCTGGAGAAGGTTTTCAACTCTCCAGACAGAAGTGGGTGAAGGAAATTGTGTCCAGGGAAGGATTCTGTTTTACAGGAGAGCATGATAGACTTTGTTGTCTGTGGGCCTCTGCTGTATTTCAACCTGTGCTGTGGAGTGAAGTGTGATCTGTTAGGAAGGAATAGGGTTTTGTGACAGACATCCTTGCCCTGGACTGCTTTGGTTGTAGTGTGATACCCTACACACTACAGTATGACCAGGTTTTAGAGTTACTGTCCTGCTCTGTTAAGGCAATGAGGCCTTATTTGCATAAGTGGCAGGTTATGTATAAATAACTGCGTTTTCAGATTTATGTGGTCTGATTAACTTGCTCTAAGTTGTACGTTCCTGACCACATCTGCTGACTACACAAAGGCGTGCTTCCCCTTTTCCCTGTCATACAAAAAATGGGAAAAGAAGAGAGCAGAAGAGAAGGGAGACTGCTTGAAATAGTTATAGCACAGGAGAAGTTTTCTAGACCTGAAGAACTGCTTCACTTTTCAGAACAGTATGGACAAGGAGAGACATAGGAAGGTAAAAATGGGAAAACAAGCTGAGCTGTAAGATCTTATTTCATTACAACTCTGTTTCAGAGTAGTTGTGATTTGACTGGGGCACAGCTGCATGTAAACAAGCAGGCTTCTGATGTTACTAATGGCTTGCAAAGCATCTCCTTTCTTCTCAATATTACAGCATATATATATGTATACATATATATATATATGTTATTTTGTCTTATTCCTGTGTAACCATTGTACTTTATTGAAGATGGATTGATAATTTGGACTTCAAATATATATACTGCTGGTATCTGAAATTATGTATTGAAACCTTTAAAAACTTGTTGCTCAAGAAAAAAGAAAATGTGAAAACTGAGGCAGGAGTGGGGATATAGGAGGACTAGGATGTTGGGAATCTGTTGCTCCTCCAAAATTATCATTGAACAAGAATTTTGGTTTGCTGAATGTACCTTGAAAGTGTTTTAAAAAGAAGCCAAATAAAACTTCTTTTTTTCTTCTAGGAATTTACTAGATGGGGGTTTGTTGCAGCTGTGTCAGAAATTGTCTTGGTTTGACTGAAAGCCAGAAAGCCAGTTTATAATCCTTATAATCTTTAAGACAGAAAGTAGTAACCTTAATTCAGTTAGTGTGGTTCTTTGTATCAAAGGGATTTCTTTACCCCTCAGTCTCCATATGTCTTATTTTCAGTTCAGGCTGTTATTTCTGTTACATGGTGTTCTTCCTAATTTGTTTAATGCAGTATTTATGTTTTAATTTCATTTCATGAAATTAGTATTTCATATTGATAAAGCATCCTTCATGCTTCTATTTATGTGTTCACTAAAAACTTTGCTGTGTTGAGGCTTCTCCCTGTCAAATCACCCTGTCTCCTGTGGCAGCTGGTAATACCTAAAACATTGGAGTATGCATTCAGTTCTAGACATGTAATGTGGAAACAGAACTTCTTATACATATTCTATTCCTTACTTTTCGTTGTTTTTGCAGAAGGCAGTATTTAGCGATTACATGTGCTGAAGAAAACTGCATTTTTTACATTTGTAAAACAAGTATGCATCTTATTAATGAGCATTTTGGTTGAAAAAAAAAGAGTTGTAACTATAAAAAGAGTAAGCCTGCTGATCTGATAAAACATTATTAAAATGCTGAGTAGAATACCTTGATGAGAGTGTGAGTTGTGCATACAAAACCTAAACTTTTGGAAAAATTGCTCTTGTAAATGTGTACTTTCTGTAATTGACATTTTTTTTTAGGTTCCAAGAAACCTATTTCACAACATGATCTGAAAGCTGTAACCAATGATGTGACCAATGCAGGAAACAGAACTATAACTTTTATGATTGTAACTTTCCCAAAACTTGGAAGGCTGATCAGAGTAAATTCTGCTGATACCACTCAGGAAGTTCTCAGTTTTACACAGTCTATGGTAAGCATTTACTTTATTCTAACTAGTTAAGGGGTAGATTGTTACTTCAAAGGGCATTTCGGTTGCTAGTTCTTTGTCTAATCCATTTATATCTGTTAAGTAACCAGGCATATGTGACCCATCAGTGCAATCATCCAGATTTGCTATGTCATTAAATATCTGGCATCTAGTAATGAAGGTACGAGGAACCTTTGTTCCCCTCTGCGTGGATACGAGCAGGGTCTTGGCAATTTCCACTGTTTTGCTTGTAACAGTATTTGTCAAGGAAGGCTGTTATGGTGCCATTAACGAACAGTTAGAGGTTGGAAGCCTTTAGTGTTTGGCAGGAGGAGCAGCCTTTTGCTCTACGAAAAGCCCAAGTATCAGATTCATTTCAGCTGTACGCAGTCATCGTGGGTGTCCCCAGGACGACTTTTATTGATTTTAGTGCCTGTGATACTAAGTGTTTAAAGTATCTTAACTGTGATACAGGTTGTCACACTGAAATGGGGCAACTTATGTAACCTAGTGGAAATACACTTTTGCAATAGAAAGTACTTTGTTTCTTTGTGCAGAATGTGTATATAATTGTGACCTCTGCATGCATTAAGTTATTCTCAGAAAATCAAAATGAGGAGGGTAAAAGAAGGTTAGTGTAATGGAAAAACACACATTTACAGATTTTAAATGTGGCTGTTTGATTTAGTATATGAAGGAATGAGAAAGAGAAAAATCTATTGGCCAGAAATTGAAACTTGACTAGTAATACCTGGAGAAAAGGTTTACGTTTTTGTTAGTTACCATCAGACTCTCAAACAACCTAATCAAGGATTGTGGCAGAATGACTCTCCCCTTGGATTTTACAAATCAAGATAAACACAGAATGGTTTTCATAAAACCATGTTCCAATCCCATTATCTTATTGGTCTTATTGCAATAGATGCTGAGTTTTGTCTTAAGTTATGGAAGAGATGAAATGTGTGATGATGCTGTTCCCTTCTGATGCCAAAATGTGTGATTTTTATGAGCATTAGGTGAAACAGTTAAGCATGATAGACAGAAAATCAGTTAAGGTTTTGAAATTTCATTCTTTTTGCCTATGGTTATGGTCTTTATGTATGTTTATCAGACAGTGCCATGTTAGAACATGCCACTTATTCTCTGTAGCTTTAGTTTTCACTGAAGCTAACTTTCCTTTGAACTTTGTAAACTGTGTAAGGATTTGAGCTATAATAATATGTATGCTTCTCTTGTCTGTTGGAGATATTTTTATTGACCATTTACATTTCAAACAAATAAAGCTAAGTGACTTTCTACAGGTGGAATTAAGGTATCCAAACCAGCTTACTATTTATTCTGGTAAAGAATGGCATACAAGGTATGAGAAAAGGTATCCTAAATAAATTTTCAGTCTCGTGTTGTACTACATGGAGTTAAATATCAGTGAGAAAATTGCACTGATTTTACAAACATTGTACATTCTTTATGTAATGGAGACTAAGGCATTTAGTTTCTGTTTAATAATAAGAAGCTTGTAAATCTGATTTAAATTGAAAATATTTTATGTTAGTTTAATTCTTTGGGTTTTCATTATTTTGTGTTGAGCTATTGAAATTTCACATCATAAAAGTACTATGCTGTGGGCTTATGAAAGTAGTTATCACTTTTGCTGTGGTCCTGAACTTTTCCCTATGCCTTGTGATTTATTACCTTATTGCCAAAGGGGAAAAAAAAACAACAAAACAAACAAAACAGAAAAACAAACAAACAAAACCCCAGATTTGAGATCACTATTGCATTCCAAGATATTTTTTCCTGGACAATTTATTTTCAGACAATAGAAGAAAATTATTTGTGCATTAAACACTTGAAGAACACCAGAGTTTTTCAGCATGAGATTTCCTTCTTTTCTCTCTGCCAGTACTTTCTGTGATACCTTGGAAGTATTTTCATCATAGTTTCTTCATTATGTTTCGAGTCATTACAGAAGTACACACAGAAATCCTCACCAATTCTATTTGTTCTTAGCTCAGATATTAGAATGGATTTGCAACTGAAAGAAAACAGAACTCCAACCTATTAAGATTAATACTAAGTGTGGTTCAATTTAAAGAATGTTCATTGTGCCTGTATTTGTTACAAAAATTTGTCCCCATCTCAAAGTCCTGGAGATTTTGGAAAGTTATCCTGAACCAGCATAAACAAACATATCTTTTTGATATAACTTTTTTTATTTGTTTGTTTTGTACTATAATAGCCATTAAGAATTAAGTTAGTATAGGAAAAGCACAAACATGTTGATGTGTGTATAAGATTTTATCACATCAGTCTGAATTTTTTATTCACATCTCAGATTCTAAACTGCTAAAATGTTTCATCTGTGATAGCAGCAAGGAGCTTTTTGTTTTCTTTTTTCACACCTTTCAAGCATATGTGGTAGAAATGCATGTTAATGAGTCCCTTCAGGGTGTTTGCAGGCTGTGAGGAGTGTGTTAAAATAGTAAACCTAGAACCAGCACCATCTCAGACAGATCTCTCTGGCAACTACAAACTAACATATGCAGGCCAGGTCAGCAGTTGCCTGGGAACTTGCCAAGGATTTAATAACTATCTTTTCTGCAGACCACTGAATAAGTTAGCAAGCAGACCAAGCAGTGAATCAACTGGATGAGATTCAGGAGGTGTTCTAGTCTTGCTGTTATTAGGAATTCTGTTACAGTTCCAGTGTGTTACGGTATTGATCTTAAAATTTGGGTATATTTCCTGTTGATGAGAAATAGTTGGAAAATACAGCCTTTTGCTTTAAGGTCCAAAAGATAAATTATTTTACCTTGTATGTGCAATTGTTTCTCTGAAGATTTACTGCTCTATCTTGCAGTACTTTGGAGCTTGATTACTCACAGTTGACTGATTAGATTCTCTTGAGTAGCATGATCTGCAAAGTCAGTGCAGACAGGTATAGGACAAACCAGCTTCCTTTCTGTCTCTTAGGAACTCCCTTCTTGCTATGGTGTAGAAATTTTTCATCAAGTAATTACAACAGCTCTTTGCTTTTAAAGGAGAGTGTATTTCAATGCTCATTACAGTTCCTTCTGGTTTTCTTAGTTTCTTACCAAGTATCTTCAGCTATTCCCAGAAGATACCTGCATCAAAGTCCTTTTCAAGCCTTCAGCTTTTTCAGGACAATGACTCCAGCCCTGCTAGCATCCTTGTAAAGAAAAACCTTAGACATATTATACTCTGATTCATTAAAGATACAGTGGAGCTGAGCTCATGATCACTGTTACTGTTTCTGGTTTAAAGTAAGTTCTTCAGTATTTACTTATCTCTGCTCTTCACATAAGGCTCTTACTAAGCATTTGTGCCCTGTAACATTTCACCTACCTTCAGGTAAGCTTATCTGGCAACACACAGTCCATCTTAAGATAAAGAGAAATGCAAGATAATCTGTTTGTTATGTACAGGCTGAATCAATGGACCAAGCCCATCGTATGAGGTTCAACAAGACCAAGTGCTGGGTCCTACCCTTTGGGTCACAACAATCCCAGGCAATGCTACAGGCTGGGGACAGAGTGGCTGAAAAGTTGCCTGATGGAAAAAGACCTGGATGTGCTGGTAGACAGTAACTGAATATGAGCCAGTGTGCCCACATGACCAAAAAAGGCCAGTGGCATCCTGGCTTGGATCAACTGTAGTGTGGCCAGCAGGGCCATGGCAGTGATCATCCCCCTGTAATGGCACTGGCGAGGACTCACCTTGAGTGCTGTGTCCTGTTCTGGGTCCCTCAGTACAAAAAAGATTTTGAGGCGCTGGAGTGAGTCCAGAGAAAGGCAGTGGAGCTGGTGAAGGGTCTGGAGCACAAGTCCTGTGATGAGTGGCTGAAGGAACTGAGCATGTTTAGCCTAGTGAAAAGGAGGCTCACAGGGACGATGTTGCTCTGTACATCTACCTGAAAGGAGGTTTTACTCAGGTGAGGAGCAGCGTCTTTGCCCTAGTAGCAAGCTATAGGATGAGAGGAAATGCCCTCAAGTTGTGCTGGAGCACGTTTAGCTGGAGTATTAGCTCTTTCTTCATGTGTAGGGTGGACTAGCATTGAGCTAGGCCCAGGGAAATGACTAAATCTCCAATCTAGAGATTTTAAAAGATGTGTAGATATGACACCTGGGGACATGGTTTAGTAGGAGACTTGTCAGTGCTGGTTTAATGGTTAGACATGATTCTAAAGGTCTTTTCCAACCTGAACAATGGTATGATTCTGTTTATGCTGTGCATGGACTAAGGTATAAAGTCTTCTTTGAAAAGTGTCCTCAGGATACTTTTTTTCTGTCCCTAATACTCCTCTGTTTATTTCCCATTTGCATATATGTTTTTTTTTTACCCGAAACAGGTTGATGAAGGTTTGATCGTGTATGAACACTTACATGCTGAGTTAGCTGGCTGGAGTGCAGAAGATTTCTTCACATTTACTGTCTCCTCTCCACCATCAGCTCTGGACCTCCAGGTGTTCCATATTGTAATTTCATATGAAATTACCAGACATGATCGGACTAGTTATCTTTTAGCAAATACAGGTAAAAATTATGTACTTTTTGGGCTCCAAATTGTTTTGGATCTGTCAGGGTTCCACTGAAGAACTGAGGAAAACCAAAAACTCTTCAGTAAGCAATGAACAGAATACTTCTGACACAGAGTGTAGTGTAGATAGTAGCTTGGAAAGCCACATCACTGCATGTTAAAAACCAAGATTAACTATATGTATTTGATGCTTCCCAGTGCTGTAGAGGGTGTTCTATATTTTCTCTAATTGTTTATTAATATATTTCTATAAAAATGCTATCAGAAATTTTCAGATGTTGATATTTCTTCAATCTTAGTGTATGCCTCAGTAGAAAATCTTGCTCTTATATGTGACTGTATTTTAAAAGTAGTGGTAATATATTTTTAATTATGACATACGGAAATCAAAGATACTACAAAGGAGAAATTTTCTGAGCATTGTCAGTGTTTGATGTCTAATGTCAGAAATATTACAATCATAAAATAATCATTACTAAGATTGTCTTTTATTTTCTGCCAGGTGCCGTAGTCCAGGAAGGAGGTAGAGTATTAATCAATAAAACAAATTTAGATGCTTCAAATCTATTGATTAAACTACCTGATGTACAGCGCTCCTTGTATGAAGTCTGGTATCAAGTTGTGTCTTTGCCCCAACATGGCATGATTGTTGCTGGAGAAAGAAATGTTACCAAAGAAAAACCTAACTTCTCCCAATACATACTGAACAAATTTGGAATTGTGTACATCCATGATAATTCTGAATCACTTAATGACAGTTTCACTTTTGCTGTTTGGTTAAACCTAAAGAGCAAGTCTGCAACAAAGCCCCATAGTGAGGTTTTAGAGGAGATGTTTAATATCACTGTTATTCCAGTGAATGACCAATCTCCAGAACTGAAGACTAAAAGGCTTCACTTGAAAATCCTGCAGGGAGATGTGTCAATGCTGGGGTCAGAGAGTCTTAAAGTTGAAGACTTAGATAATGCTCCAGCCGAGCTCAAGTACACCATTGTTAGCAATCCCAATAATGGTTTTTTAGCAATGAAAAGCAATCTCAGTGTCTCTATAAAAGATTTCACGCAAGCTGATGTTGACAGTGGTAACGTTTGGTTTGTACAGGATGGAAGTTCATCTTCTGGGGTGTTCTATTTCAGTGTGACTGATGGTAAACATCGCCCCTTATACAAACTGTTCAGTCTTGAAGTCATACCAATTGCTCTTGTCCTAGTCAACCTTACTAATGTTGTAATTCCACAGGGCCAGACATCTGTCACTATTACTAATGTTCAGCTTTCAGCTGTAACAAATGGAAAAAGCACTAATATTATGTATGAAATAACTCAGCCACTCAAATATGGGCACTTGGTGATTGGAAATGAGCCGGTTACTAAATTTGAGCAGGCAGATTTATACTCAGGAAGGCTCTCTTACCACCTGACAAGTCTCACTGCATCCAAAGAAGTCCTGGAGTTCATGCTTTTCACTGCAGAAGGCAATCTAACAGGACAAGTGCTGAACATCACAGTGAAACCTTTAATACAAGTTGTACCTGACCTGCAGATTTCAAATCAAGCAGCTTACAAATTTGGAAGCAGTGACCTAGATGCTTCTGAGCTAGCTAATTTGACAAATAGCAATCCTAGATTTGAAGTGATAGTGCCCCCATCTCATGGGAGGATTGTAAAGAAAGGGTTTACGAGTGGTGCAGTGTTTGAAGACATCCAGACATTCACCCAGGCCGACATTGATAGTGGTATTCTGCTTCTAGATGTAGATACAAATATGACAGGCATTGATCTGTTGAATGACTCATTTACATTTATACTCAGAGCAGATGCTGTGCAGCCTGCTGTTGGCTGTTTTCAGTATTCCATTGTGCCACAAAGTCCTCCACTTGTGCAGGGGTTTACAACAGAAGTGCCTTTTGCAACCAGCATGACCACTTTAAAGGTTCTCGCTACCTCAAAGGATGAGGCACCAGCCTCCTCACAGAAGGAAGAGCCTGCAGTAGCACCGCAGAAGACTGAAGCAACTATGTGGCCAGGGCAGAGTCACTGGAGAAATCTACATGAGGAAGGTCCATTGCTAAATCTGGCAATGGGAACAAGTGTATCTGAGGAGTTAAAGACTACTAACCAAGTTAATGTCAAGAGTCCCAGAGAGCAGGAGAGTGAAAGCAGCAACCCTTGGTACATCATTATTCCTCTGGTCCTGGTGTCTGTGCTACTCATTGTTGCTGTTACTTCTGTGTGCATTTTGTTAATGTGTCAGAAGAAAGAGAAGACAAAATCGCTTGTCAAAAGTCAAACAGATGCAATCCTTAGTAGTCCAGATCGACATCTGGAACGGAGCTTGACCGTACCCACTGTTACAGTGACTCCTCTCCTGAAGGCAGCTGAGAGAAGTACAGCCTCACCATTCATGGCGGTAAGACGAGAGCAGCTGCTTCCTGCAGTAGTTTCCCCAACTACAGAAAGGTCTCTGCAAAACAGGTTTTTAAATCTTGATCCTGAAATGATCCAGTACTGTAGGAAAACAAACCCAGCCTTGAAGCGCAATCAGTACTGGGTGTAATTACTCCAGTCTTCTTCATGTTAATTGATGTAGTATGGAAAAGTGAATATACATTTTGGACATATAATTTGTTCTTTATTACACTCATTTATTGTAGGCCAAATGATGCACTAGGTGAAATCTAAATACCTGTGAAAAATAGTAATAAGAATCTTACTGATTACGGTGGCCATAAAAGAAGATTTTCAACTGGTAGGTTAGCAAGGTTCTCACTTAATTCAGTGCAGAATTTGGCCTCGTGGATTTTGAGTGCATCCTGTGTATGCAGTATTTTTTATTTCCCATGGCAGGTAAAATGGAATGTTCTGTCGTGGATTATATATTTTTAATAGAATGACTTTTTTTTTTTTTTTTTTAAGAGCTACTTTTACTATAATGATCTTGTATTCCTTCCTGAACCACTGCTTTTGTTTGAAGAACTTTAAACTGTTTCTATAAGTAGTTGCCATGGTGCTAATCTCAATAATGTAATTTTGACCTGAAGGCTATTCAGAGACCAGTACTGAAGAAACAAAGCTGTGATTATTTTGATGGGTGTTGATGCAGGTCACTGAACTGGAAATCCAGAATTCAATTCAACAATAGTAGTACAGCAGTGAATAAGGATTCTGGTGAAATACTGTGCAAAGTTGTTTGTACTTTTGATTTCTTTTTCCTTTCTTGGTGCTGAACTCTAGCCTTCAGTGTCTGCAGACTGGTAAAATATATTCATGACTCCTAATCCACGTGGCAAAAACTGTGTATCTGCCAGTCAACCTGTTTGCTGAGTTATCTTTAGGCTTACGTTATGTCTGGATATGCATGTCAAAATTTCCTGCTGCTGACAAAGGGGTTAATTCTGCTTTCAGTGAAGCAAACACAACTTTCTCCAGAGTTTCTGTATTCAAACAGATGACAGTAGAATAAAGTCCTGCTGCATATTATCATGTGTCATGAAGCTACTGACAGAAACAATCCTGTGAGGCAGTGTGTATCCTCCTCTGAAGTTTCACAGTTTACCCTTCATTTCCCAGAATGCTGAACATATGTGCCTTACACACTACTGCAAAGTATTACCTACTTACTGACTTTGCTCTGGTCATTAAATGTGCAATAATTTCTGTGCAAAGGGAATATTCATGTGTTTTTGGAAATCCAAGCTCAGTAGTGATGTGCAGTCACCAGGAAGGATCCAGTTTTAATTCCACAGAGGACAAATAACAAAATTCCTGTTGACTTCAAGGAATGAACCCAAAGGCATGGTACTGTGATCTTAACCAGTCTCTTACTAACACTGCACTTCTCATCTATTGTGTACCTTTGTATTACTACAGCTTCAAGATATCTTTGTAGAAACACTGTTCTCAGCAGTCCCAGTACTGCAGTCACTCAGTGCACACACTGGAAAACCACTTTTGTTTAGGCCTAGGTACTACCATTTTCACTTCTATAGAACAGAACCTCAAGATCCTTGATGCTATTCATTTTATACTACTTTGTTTTGGATTTTTTTTTTTTTATTGTTGATGTTTAGGTGTGTTTCTGTGATTTATACATTTCAATTACGGGAAATTTTTACCCACAAGGAGGACTAGACTTAGACTCTGCTTGCTACTGTGTTCTAGGAACTACACATAGGAGCACTGGGGTTAGTCCATCTCATATTTGCCACCTCTGCCGTGATCAGCCGTGAATGTGGTGCTTTTTAACCAATACATTTTTTAGAGCCCACTGCAAGAAGAGTAGTCCATGTCACTGGAAGATATGTGAGCCACATCTTTGGCTGGTTAAGTTCTTAGAGCACTAGAGACTAAAGATATGAACTCTTTATATGCTGAAACTAAAATGTATTTGAACCTTGACATGCAGGTTTTATGTCTGTCATTACCATGTTTTTCATGTTGCTAGCATATGAATTCAAGTAACTGATCAGTGTAAAAAGCTTGGGATATTCAGATGTCTCTTATGGACCGCTGTAGAATCTGCATTGTGGACCTTTTCTGCTTTTCCAAAGAAAATTTCTGGGAATGTTTTGAGAAACTCGGCCAGAGAGGTGGTGTTGTCAGTCATCATAAGGACACCCTGGCATCCCTTGTGGAGGTGCACCTGTATGTCTCTTACCATTTCCTGAGACTTCTTCTACTAATACCAAGCAGACAGCAGCTTCGTCCAGATCCCAGCTGTCAGCTGCAGCCTTCTAGACCTGATCTAGACCTTTATACCTTCTCTAAGGCCACACACCAAGGAGTAAAGAAGTATAATCCCAACACTTTCTTGACATGTAAGGAAGGCCACCTTGTGTTTCTCTGCCACCAAGACTCTCCTGTTAACAACAAAAGAGACCTCATTCTACAGTACCTACCAGGAGACCAAGCAGTGTGCCTGCAGTTTGGTACCAAAATGAGGCAATGCTGAAATCTCCTGGAGTCTGGTGACAGAATCCATGCTGTTGACTTGTGATAGGCTGAGCAAAAAGACATAAGTGAATACATGCTTCATGATATTTTGCTGAAGGTATTGGTGTAAGGACAGGTGTGCCCAAATTTGTGGCAGGCAGTGTGCAGTGGAGATGGAACATAGGGCTGCTGTAGTGCAGATGATGTGAAAAGGAGACAATGACATATTAGTGACAGAGTCAAAAGACGTGCAATGCAATTAGAACTCAACAATTGGGCATTTTGAATTTGAGCATTTGCATGCTCTGAGCAAGTAATCCTACATGAAAACCTCAGAAAAGATAGTAGAATTTGTGCTGGCTCTTTTGGCTTTAGCATAAGGGACAGAAGTCTTGCTCGATTTCTAAAGTGATTCTGTCTGACAAGGGATGTTCATTTCAAGTAGAATCAGGTATTATGGGATTGTATCTTGAGCATTTAACTCAATATTTAAAGCACTGAGAGGGTTTTTTCCCTCATTTTGTTTTCGTTTTTAATTGTTAAAATTGGCCTAAGCACCTAATTCATCAGTGAAGTGTTCCAGCGTTCAATTTTCTCCCTCAGTTGCTGCTGCTGTGAGACAGCTGTGCCAAAACAAACTGTGCCTTATTATGTTTTGATGTAAACTATGCATGGATATAAGTTTATTGTATCAGTGATTACTTAGTTTAATGCAAAATGCAGATGTAATATTGTAGCTGATTACTACATAGGGATTTTGTTTTCATATCCCACCCTGAATTCCTAGTTAAAAAAAATTAGAAATACTCTGATTACAATAATGTAAACTTTCCCTATGAACAGTACAGAATAGTCCTTGGCAGAGAACTATTTATGTTGTTCATACATAGGTATTTAATGTAAGTGAGAGAAGTCTGTCCTGGCTTAGCTAGGATGAATCACATACTGGATTTCCTATGAAAAACTCCAAAAACCCCACCTGTTTTGTGCCTATGGATTCTTTAGTGATTCTAGGAATGTACATAGTTAATGATCAGGATCTGGTTTGAATATTTTGGTTGTTTCACTGGACCTTGAAGTTGTATGCTTTATTTAGTGAAGATGGGGTTTATAAAGGATTCTTTTCTTTACCAAATGGAGTTCTAAACTGCAACATGGAAGTGCCTTGAAAACATATCTTAAATCAATAAACTGTGTTGTTTATAATTCACACACTTAGGTTTCTGTGCTTTCTTTAAAGACCTTTAAAGTGCTGTGTCACAACAGTGCAGAGCCATAACAGGATCCAGTTGCCAGTAACATCATTCTTCAGTGTTTTCTGGTGTTTATTTTTTGAATTGCACATATGCTGGGATGGCAGTTGTGCTGTGCCCACTGCAACACAATGTGTGTGGCTAGAAAAGGAGAGACATCTCATGCATCTAACCTGGCCACATCCAGCACTTCCATGAGTGTAACATCAAAATAGATGCATTGATTTGAACTTGATCAAACAGAACTGCAGAAAGATTTTCTGATATTTAACTGCACACGATTAGAAGGTTTTAAAATACCAAATTCTTAAATGTTAGTACAGTAGTGCTGTTTTGTCTTTGAGTTTCCACTTGTTCAAAAGTAGGTACTCACACCAACTGCATTGTTCAACCTGATTTTTTCTTTTTCTTAGTGAGAACATAGCTGGTTTGTAGTTGTTCCTACAACCTGAGGTAAGAAACTTTCTCTTGAGACATTAGAAATGCTGCTGGCCCATGGGAGCTGCTTCCCCTGCACTGTGACTCAGCATCCTGAGCACAGAAATCTGTGTCAGCAATAGTGAGTCAGGTCCCCCTCATATGGCTCAGAAAATGTCAGTTTGGGAAGAATTAAAAATAGGACAGAGAAAGTCATAAACCTTCAATGTTTTTCCATTTATTAAAATAATAGCAAGGGCCAGCTACAACTTTCACTGCAGTATCCTGTTACTCCGTACTACAAGGCCAGCTCCAGAGTGAATGTGCTTACGTGTCCTGAGCTACAGACTTCCATCCTGCTTGCACTGTTTTTTTCAAGTCAGTCCTTGTGATGCTCTGTTGAAGTACATTCTATGAATATTTTTAAACAGGCTGAAAATAATTGTCCTGGCATATTCAATGGAAACTGTATTAATTTATGTTCACTCATTTCAAGCTAAATAATTCCTGCCAGAGCTTGCATATGTGGTCCCAGAACAAAATGTTCTTTCATTGCAACTGGGGAAATCTATATTTTCACATCTGTTTGTAGGGAAATTCTGTGTGGTGAAGTGCTTGCTTTACATGATCTTTCCTCATTTTCAGTCTTGCTTCTTGGTTATTTTTGTCAGAATGCATTATACATGCACTTGTCACTGCTAGACGTGAAGTTATTTGCAGACAGAGGTGTCAGCTGGAAAACATTTGCATGGCATCACAGTGAGAGGGGTGTTAGTTTGCATACATTTGTTGGGAAAAATGAAGGAAGAGCAGATTGAGCATTGATACAAGATGGTTCCAAGTGTTAGAACTTCTTGGAAGAACATAAGCAGTAGGTCAGAATAAGTTTGTGTAATGTATGTTTGTGTGAATGATCACAATTTCTTCCAGCTCATACACTGTACAACTTAATGTTGCACAGGTACTTTTATATATGATTCATAGAAGCACATTGATGAGGAAATTCTTTAGAGAATTTAAAGAGTAATCAAGAGTCTATATTTCATATACAAGTACATATTCAAGTACATATAAATGAAAGGGAGAGGCATGTAGGAAGTCAGTTTGAAACATGCAAAGCCAGCAAAGAAGCTGCTTTGTTAGCAGTAGGTGCTGAGAAAGAGGTTGTTTAAAGTGGCAGAAGAGGTAGAAGGATTACAGAGACAAGATTTCTGGAATTAGATCGAGTTTCTAAAAACAGGAAGGTCATTTGGAAGCAGACCCAAGGGCTTGTTTGAAAGGCAGAGGTGATGTGCTAGGCTGAGCCTCAGGCAAACAGGCTATGATCCACCACTGCTTGGTGAGCTCACTTCACTGCCAGAGAATGGGAATGGAAAGTTTCAAGATGATAGGTGGTGTTCTCACTAAAGAGGAGGGTTGTACTGAGAGAGGGGTATCAAAACTTAGAAACTCAGTTTACCTTTTCTTCTTCTTCCCTCTGCAGCTGGGAAGAGATCGAGTAGAAGTAAACCTCCTATGGTATGAGCATTTTGAATGTTGACTTAGGAAGGTGGCTGCCTTACAAGAAGTCCAGTTGTCGGTTCATCAGATCAGACTACTAAAATCCTTTTACAGCCATCTCCCAGTCTGGCTGAGCTAAGTTGCCTAGGGTGTAACTCATATGTTAAAGTCTGTTGGCATGAATATTATCTTAAAAATAGAGCTGCAGTGTTCAAAATGCAGAAAGGTATATGGTGAACTTGCTCAGGGCTTTGATTGTAATTGCAATTGTAATTAATGATTAATGATAAATCTAGTTATCTGCAGACATTGGAAGGTATTCATAAGTAAGGCAATGGAAGTCTTGATTTTGAGTACTAAGCTAACTAATGCAGACAAAGACTGAGCTTAGTCCTTGAAAGAAAGGAAAGTAGCTTGAGAACTGATCTTGCTTACGCATGGCTGCACTAATTACTGTTGAGGAGCAGAACTAGGAGTAGAAGCAGAAGTAGGATGAATCAAATAGAACATACAAATGCCTACTTTGTAGAAACCATTAGCCATTATGTGTTGGCCATCTCCAGCCCTATACACTTCTAGGAATGCTGTAGTATAATCATCATTAAGGCACGTTGCCCATTTTCATTCCCTAAATTACCTTGCTCCTGGCTGCAAGTCTGTGTTCCTTTAGTCTTCCCTGTCATGATAATTTCTGTAATTCAGAGACATCTCCTTCGTTCTGAGCATGGGCTCTGCCCTCAGAAGCACTGTACTTCTGTGTGTGCCGTTCAAGAGTCGATAGGAAAGCAATGGTTGGTCACCACCGGTCTCTGTCATGGTCTACTCTAAACTGAACCCATGAGTTACACTTAAAGACATATTGAACCTATTTCCATTTCACTGTTTTCCCAGAAAGCCTGGAAGTTTCTTAAATCATGAGTTCATGGTGCTCCTTGGTGATGCCACAGCTCAGGAAGCAGCAACTTGTTCTCTCAACACCCAGCTCAGTGGGAGCTCATGCTGTGCTTGGCAGACCTTGGACATTTGGTAGCCTGTTTCATGTCAGAGAGGGCTGTTTCACAGACAGATGATGAGTGCCTTCACTGTCTGACCTCTGTGCACTGCTTCTGCCATCAGAAACAGGTCCTCTCCTGCATCTTGAGTGAAGCTGCAGAAGAAGTTCTTCTTGACTGCTGTCAAGCAGTGAAGCCTGATCTAGTTTTGCAGATTCCCTGTTTCTACCCCACTGGGAAATTCTTGGGCTGGCGGCTGTGAGCAGAGGGCAGTACTTTGCTAAGAAACTGATAGGTACACTTGTTCTGTTTCCTTTTTTTTAAAAAAAAAATAAATCTTGCTTTTCTTAGAAACACATGGAAGAAGAATACATAATCACACACATAAATCAGAGCCCCTGCCAGGAGCAGTTGTAATTGCTGTAAACAGTGCATATCCTCCCAGGCATTGCATAAACCTGATTTATAAACCTGAATACAGCTTTGCCCAATACCTCGGTGACAGTTTATGTCATTCTCCATTATCGATGCTGTCATTTTCTGACCAGTCTGACTCAAGGAATTCTCTTACTTATGTTAGGGAGCTTCTATGTGGTTTAATTGCTCAGTGGTGACATGTTTCTTTAGTTATGTGAAAGTTCAATGGAAAGTCATTCCAGTGCATAGATTTTTGAAACAGAGTTTCTAATACTTCAAATGATTGAGAGTCTTTGTAATTCCAGAGCTCTTGGAGCTAATAAGTGTATTTCAAGGAATAATATGGCTGCTATTGGCAACTTCACCACCTTTTACTGCTTTGGGAAATAAACACAACCCTGCTACATATGGGTAACTGTGGGATAGGTGGAGATAAATAGGAAAATGTATTTTGTCTTTACACTCTTCTGGTGATGCAAGACATGGACTTGTTTCTTTCTTAGTTATTGACATCCTAAAAAAAAAATACAGCAAAAATGATGAGGCCAGTTGTTTGCGCAACCAGTGCAGAGTCCTCTGGGACTATGACTGCCCTTCTTCAGCAAGTGCAGAGCGGCTGTAGCTGGAAATGTGTTTTGGATGTGGTGCAGGGAAATCATCCAATTGTTTATACTGAGAGCACATGCTTAAGAAATACCAGAGGTGGATCCAGCAAGTATGTCAAGAAGGTGTTTTATTTTCTTGTTTACAGTTTTTGCAGAGGAAGTTGGTTTCCTAGTAGGAGATATTTATATTTACAAAGTACTTTGTTGAGCTCAACTTTTTGTCCCGTGCTAGAATCGGCACAAGTGACTAATAGCTTCTGCATAAGCATGTGATT
The DNA here is from genome assembly GCA_013399695.1 of Formicarius rufipectus. NCBI lineage: Eukaryota > Metazoa > Chordata > Aves > Passeriformes > Formicariidae > Formicarius > Formicarius rufipectus. Next base: position 53,407 of record VXAU01001443.1, on the reverse strand, counting down.
CACATGAGAGAGGGAGTTGCCTGACTCTGCAATCTGCCTTTGAAGATTCCACAGGCACAGGAAATGGCATTCTTGCTTTTAGGGCAGAAAAACAGTGCTCCTAGACTCTTTGAAAATAACACAGGTGTTGAAACTGCAGATAGTTACTCAGCAGATCTGTAGCCTGTCTGGTCAAAAGTGACTTCTCTGGGCCAATTTGTCCTTCAAACAAACCTGGCTCAAACATTGTTGGCATGAGGATGTAGCTCTGCTTGTGTAAATGCCGTGTGTTGGCCATAGCCACTGCTAAAAAGGAAGAACATTTAGTGGGCAATCTTTTGCTCAGGTAAATCACAGCAAGGACCTGGGGATCGCCATACCTGCATAACTGATGATATACGTCAGCATTCAACACTTCCAGTAGGAGCCCAGCAGTACCTGTTTTCACTGGGAGATGCTGAAATCAAACCAGCTGCTCCTTGAGCATCTGCTGGATTTACAGTCTGCTCAGTGATGAAGTAGAGAGCCCAGACTGCCAGTTCAGAGTACCAAATGATCAGGCTCCAGCTTACACCTTGCCATTGGATTTGCAAATCTCACATTCTCTCATAAATTCTTGGTGTTGGTAGGGATGGGTGGTGATTGGGGCATTCATATAATGTTGCAGAAATCTTGGTTTAAACCTTCTGCCTCTCTAACTGAGCAAGGAGTCCCTTTCCACTCCCAGAAGAGAGCCCAAAGCTGTGAGCCACAGGGACTTTGTAAAATTACTGAATGAACAAGAAGACACTAAATCAACAAAGAACTAGGGTCAAGACTGCAGTAAGACAGGTGAGTGTTCCACTACTCTGTGCAAAAAGCAAGGGAAAATGCATTCTCCTCTAGAGGAACCTCCAGGATTTCCTGGGGAAAACTTCTGAGCTGATTATGTTACTTGAGTCACTGATGGGGGAGTGCTGGGAGACTGTGCTGAAGGGAGACTGGCCCTGTCCTGCAGTCTGTGGCTGGAAACCAACTTCTCTCTTATGATACAGACCTATGGACCTTGTTCCTTACTTTTGGTTGGCACAGGCAGCTGCAGCCCATTTCAGTAGCTGCTATGAAACCCTTTTTTAAATATCTAATGATCCTTTGAATGGTGTATAGGAGTTTGTGTGTCTAACACACTATCTTGCTATTTTTATTTGTAGTACTTTTTTGATAAACCCACTGGCTCCCACTATTGGCAGTTATTGTCTAAGTATTCAGGTGTTCTGCAACAAAGGCATTTTCTTGTCCAGACAACCGCCCTTAAATGTTAATATCGAGAGGTATTTTCCTGTTGTTTTGCCACTTTTTTTGTAGTTGTTGTTTTCTGTTCTTATGTAAACAGTCCCACAGGAATCACATCATCAGACTTTCTTTGCAGTCTCAGGCAAAGCAAATTTTCTGATGTTTTACTACCACGTGTTTTCTACTGACAGACTACTACCTGACAGGCACATTTTCCTATTGCTTTTGCAACAATGCTCAATTTACTTCCAAGTTTTGATGGGTTACATTCATCTGTGTCTTCTTTGTTTTGACAGGTTGTTTTCATGTTGCTGATCCCACTTCTGCAGTTATTCTAACATCTGATAAATGGACCCAGCTGGCAGCAGATGTGACTCCACCATGGCAGAGTCTCTTTCTCAGATGAGTAGAACACAAAATCGCATTCATAACCATGCTGGTTTTGGAACCACTTAGAAAAAGATATTTTGACTTGCTTTTTAAAATATGCAGGAGACAGCCTTCAAAGAACATGGCCCAAACTTGCTTCAGAATGAACTTTTATTAAATGCTGCTTTTAGGACTGTAGAAATAATAATGTAAATGTGCAGGGTTTAACTTCAAAATCACTTGTGGCTTGCCATCAGGTTTCTCTGGTCAGTGCATTTCAGAACCTGGTTCTGTATTTATCTGAATATGATATGAACAGCTTCACATATCTAGGCTACAAAAAAGTTAGGGACAATATTGGCTCACAGAAAGGCTCAAATATTTCATTTCAGTCTGCACAGTGATCTTTTACATACAGTAAGGGTGATGTAAGGTGATGTAAGGACAAGATGGAACAATAGGTATATTAGCAAAATGCTGTCATCTCTTCATTGAGTTTTCTGGATTTCATGGAGTTTCCAAGTGTCTTATCTGTGCTGATCAGGAGCAGCAAGATTAATGAAGTCTAGTTTCCTGTGGATGTGTGTTTTATAGGCACTTTTCCTGCCTCTCCTTAGGTTCACTTCCAGCTCCTCCCCACCAGTCTTACACAGAAAATCTTCAGTGCTTCCCATGGCTGATTTGGACATATATGTGTAGGCTCTGCAGAGTGATCTGAACAGGCTGGATCAATGGACCAAGGCCAGTGGTCTGAGGCTCAACAAGACCAAATGCAGAGTCCTGCTCATTGGTCACAGCAACCCCAGGCAGCACTACAGGCAGGGAAAGAGTAGCTGGAAATCTGTGCAGGTGAAAAGGACCTGGAGGTGCTGGTAGACAGACTGAACATGAGCCAGCAGTGTGTGCCCAGGTGTGCAAGAAGGCCAATGGCATCCTGGCTTGGATGAGCAGTAGTGTGGCCGGCAGGATCAGGGCAGAGATCATCTCCCTCTAACTGGGCACTGGTGAGACCACACCGCAAGTGCTCTGTCCAGTTCTGGGTCCCTCAGTACAAGAAAGACTTTGAGGTGCTGGAGTGAGTCCAGAGAAGGGCAATGGAGCTGGTGAAGGGTCTGGAGCACAAGTCCTGTGAGGACTGGCTGAGGGAGCTGCTCATGTTCAGCCTGCAGGAGGGGAGTCTCTCAGGGTGACCTTATTGCTCTCTACAACTACCTGAAAGGAGGTTTTACTCAGGTGAGGGTTGGCCTCTTTTCCTAGGCAACAAGTGAGAGGACATGGCCTCAAGGTGTGCAGCAGGGGAGGTTCAGGTTGGACATCAGGAAGAATTTCTTTATGGAAAAGGTTGTTAAACATTGGAATGGGCTGTCCAGGAAGGCGGTGGAGTAACCATTCCCAGAGGTGTTGAAGAAATGACTGGACTTGGCATATAGTGCTATAATGTAGTTGACAAGACGGCAATCAGTCAAAGGTGGACTCGGTGATCCTGGAGATCTTTTCCAACCTTAGTTCTGTGTCTTGACAAATCAGCCAAAATGTGCCCACACACTGGCCAGATAGGTGCTGCCTCTTTAAAGAGAAAGATTGAGTTGGATCTGTGATGGACCATGAGATATGAAACTGGCTTTCTTTCCTCTTTTGGGCTGCCAATTTTCCATGAACTTGTAAGAAATCAGCATCTTTGGGAATTCTGCACTCTCAAACTTGGCTCAAGTTGGTTGTTGACTCAAATTAGAGTTGGGAGGCAGACAGGTAGATGGCATAGTTGTATGGCGGTTGTTATTCTGAAAAACAGGCTAAAAGAATGGCTCCAATTCAGAGTTCAAAGAATTTTATAGCGTTGCATATATGGAAAGAGTAAAATGTAAAACAGCTACACAGAAGAAACCTGGTAAAATGATGGGTTTTAGGTAATTGAAGAACGAGGAATTATGTTTTAAAATATATCCTGTGATTGTCAAAGATAAATATTACTAACACCCTGTTAGAATTTTTCCTTTATTCCTGGTGGTACTCTTAATTATTGAGCTTCCCATTCCCCTCCACCCTCCCCATTTCTGATCCCAGTTGAATTGTAAGGTGAGACTGGATTGATAAAGCTCCAATGACATTCACACCTAACCATATCTGAGGGAAAAGACAAAAAAAAAAAAAAGAGAAAATGGAGTTTTCCTCTTCCTAAAAATCAATGACACTGAACAGGAACTACATATGACTACAGATGACAGTAGAAAATCAGTTTGGCCTGATCTGCAACCTAGTATTTTAAATTAAAGAGGATAATCCTTGGCTCTAGTGGTTTAAGGAAGAAGTATTATCTCCAGGCTGCATTGATGGGAACAAAATGAAACTGATTTTTCAGTGTGGGTGTCTGTTTGGAAAAGTAGTTGAAGTAGAAAAGGAACCTAAAACAGAATGTTATGGTGAAGAGGAATATTTGAGGAAATCAAACCTCTCCCTCATATGAGAAGACTAATAAACCACAAGTATTTTGCTTTACAAGAAAATGATCAAGATCTGTCTTGATGATGGCCTGTGGAAATCTAACAGGTAACAGATAACAAAAAAAGGCAGAGTGAACTCTGATCCTGACCATGAGGAAATTTATAAATAACAGAAAAGATTTCTGGTGCACTAATGCAAAAACATACTTGGGAACATCGTTGTACTTTTGCTTATTTGGAAGTCTTCCAATTGAGGCTGAAAGTTTTCTTAAATATGAATTGTAACCCAAAGATATTCATAGGCTTAAAGAGACTTACAGTCTGAACATATTTGAACTCAAGGACTGAGTAAAGCCGTGCCAAGCAGAAGTGCCCTGCTGGAAGCATGAAGTTGAAAAGGAATGTCAGGAGCCAAGCAAAGGGATCTTACTCACCTCATTTCCTTGAGGAAGGGGAAATGAATGGCTGGCTTATCGTGATGCCTGAGCACATCCTTCTGGGCACACATATGGATACCCTCCTTCGGTCCTCTACTTTCTCTTATCCAAACAATCTCCAGTCTCAGGGTCCACTGAGAGTGGGTTCTGCCTGCCTGAACACATGGATTTCTGAGGTGGCGGAATGATCATTAGGCTCTTCATCTGACACTTCGCTCTGGCAGATAGGCTGGTACCTAAAGTTCCCCTAAAATAACAACAGAGCCACAAAATGCTCTCTACCTCTTTGAATTAGGCTATGATATAAGTATGCTGCTAGGCACTTTGGAATCTAAGCAAAGATACATTAAATTGCTGATTGGACCCCAGTGCACTCAGTCTGTCATTGTGGATGTTTTTCTCAAAGACTACTGAAGTTCTGGTTTAGGAGGGAAGTTAAAGGGTTGGAAGGAAAAAGCAGAGCTGGAAGGGTTTCCTTACACTTCCTTAGGGTTTTATTAAGTAATACTATTATTGAAGAGTGAAGTGACCATCTGTCTGCAGCTGGGTGCCTGTGCAAAACCCAGCAAAGACAGTCCTCTCAGTGCTGTGCTCCCACAGCACAGCAGTTCTCCTTCTGCCCAGTACAGAGACATTTAGGTCCTTCTCCATGTTTAAACATGTGAAATCACTATTCCTTTTCAAAAGGAAATGACACTAGCATGTGTTTCTAAATGAACTTACCTTAAAGAGCAAGGCAGGGAAATGTCTATGACACTGGAGAAAAATATTCTAGATGTTTTGTTCTGAATTTTCACATTATGAATGTGGCTCACACTCTTGGAAAATGAAGAAAGGCTGTTTCTCGTTTTGATTTCAAATTCCTAAAAGTCATTATTGCAATGCAATATTGAGCTTCTGTTTAGTGTCCTCAATGAATAAGGATATGTCTGAACAAGTTTTCAAAGAACAGGTGTCCATATCAGTGAAAGTCACCAAAGTAATTGGTAAAGAGGCCAGAATCTCCAGGGGAATATTTTAAGTATTTTAAGCATTTTAAGTAACCTTTCTGTAATGAATGGACTTAATTTAATTTTTTAGACCATTAAACTGTGGAAGATTTCTTGTTGGGTTTTTTGGTGCTTTTTTTTTTTTTTTTCCCCCTCAGATAAAAGTGTTGTGTGACTCCTTAATGCCAAGTTTTTGGTTTTGATGTATTTCTAATGATGGAATCATAGAATAATCTGTGGTGGGTTGGAAGGGGCCTTAAAGATCATTTGGTTCCATCATTGCTGTGAATAGGGACACCTTTCAATAGACCTGGTTGCTCAGAGCTTTAAATGATGGTCCTGTATGCCTGTTCTCAGGTTTTTAATCAGGAAATAATTGGCCTTGTAAAATTAAAGAGATAAAATACAAATAAAACTAAGATGATTTATTTTTAAGAGGCTTGCTTACCTTTAAATACACCTATTTTGAATTGTCATACTTAAACGGTCAGAGTGAAAATGAAAATTATTGCAATAGAGGAAACAACAGGGATACTGTTAATTGCACCTGTATTCCAGTCTCAGGGAGATCATGGGAAGTGAATTGCTGCTAATAATGTGAGTGAAAACTGATCTGAAGGCAACAGTCTCTGGAAGGAACTTAGCAGCAGTCTGGGTGAAGGCTCAGCTGTACTGTCTTTGCATCTCATATTCTCAGTCTCTTAAGCAAACCACCCCAGTGTGCAGCTGGCAGATGCTCCCATGCCCTGCAGCAGCACCAGCCCTCTCCTCTCCTACTGTAGTGGGAAGAACCTACCAGTACTACCATAAGTTCATGAGGTCCCACACTTGCTCATGTCTTTTTTCATCTCTCTTCTTGCCTTGTTCATCCTGCTCAGATTATACAACTAACTCTGCCTTTCTACTCCTTACTTAATGCCACAGAGCCTTCATCTGCAATGATAACTCCCATGAGTTGTATTCAATTGGTTCAGTCTTCCATGGATACAGATACTGCTACTTCCAGTAATGGCTTTTTCAAAGTGTGGTGGAGTTTTGGTGTCATGTCATACACAGCTCGTTGCCCAAAATTTTCAATCCCAAGAGAATTCTTGAATACAGGATTAATGTCTCTTCATGGGCATTAAAAGTACAATAATGATAGCAACTGGAGGAGGAGATGCCCACCTGTGTCTGAATCTGTCTTGCTGGCAGTTCTTTGCAGTGCCCCGTCCTTGCAGTAAACCCATTACCTGTTTACATGGTACAACCACACTGCAAGTTCAACATGTTCTTTTCAATGTGTTTGTGCAAAATGCTATTTCATTTTGCGTGCTGAGTAAAAAAAAAAAAAAAAGGCATTTTAAACGATTGTCATAAGCCCTGTCAAGACAAAAAAAATCCCAATAGCATTAATGTGATTAAAACTTTTGTGTCCTTGTCTGTAATGCATATAACATGGAGAATGACTAAGGTTTTCTTTGTCACTCCATTATGTCAACATTTCCTTGTTGCAATAGTCATGGCTTTCTCTTTCAATGGAACAGGATGGGTTGGGCAATGTGACCGCTTGCTGGACAGATTGGAAAGCTGAGGCTATAAACTACGCTAAACCCACTGTTGCAGATTCTCTTTGTCCTCCACACCCATAGTGCTTTGTTTTCCCAGAAAATCCAAAGATCAAAATTAGAGAGTCGTTGAAATAAGGGTTCAATTTGATGATTGCAGCTATACTTGTAAATCGAGCATAACAGATTTTTTATGGCACAGAGATCAATATGCTTAGAGCCCACAGCTTGTTAACCCCATTTGCATTTCCAAATATGATAGCCACAACTGGCCACTAATTTTGGAAATTAGTAACCCCTGGAAGAAACCAGAAGAGGCTGATCTTTTAGCTGCACACAACTGTACTGAATGATCAACTACATCTACTATGATCTAGCAGCTCTGGTCATACAAATTTTGTGAGTCTATTTGTTGTATTGGACCAAAACTTTGCTGATTTTAATGTTCTAACACGATTGAGTGCCACTGCCTAGGCACATCCCACAACATTGTTCAATTCCTTACACTGATGTACCTAGCAAAACCTGTATTCCCTGTACTTCAGTCCAGTGCTAACCCTCAGTACACAGTGGTACAGCATGAGATAGGATCACTTCATATCACTGTTTTGGGCAGTGTTTGAGTTCCTGGACTCTATGTTGAAGAGAGTACAAAACCTCCTAAATCTTAAGCCTCTTAGAAAAGGGAGGTTTTTCTTCCATGCCTTGGAAGACTCTGTTGGAAGAGATGACAACAGAAGAACAGCAGTGCTCTGTGGCTTGCAGTTACATATTCTAGTACCCTGGTATTGTCATGTCTTAATGAAAAATAGCCTCATCTTCTCTGCGTTTTCAGAAATACTTGTGTTTTCATGGTTTTTTTGGCTTCCTGATTTCATTCACACTCAATTATTCTGAAAGACATGAAAAGAATGTCTTTTGTACTTTTTATGTCTGTGAAGCAAGTCATTAATAGTCAGCTATGTTCTAAAGGGCACTCAGTGTGAAGGAAACAGGAGAGAAATGAGTGACTGGAGTGGTTTTCATGACTTCAGCACTGAGGAAGATGAGAGTACTGTGAAACTACTTGTTTTTGTGGAAAAAAGAAAAAAACAGCTGACTCACTGAAAATAAACAGGAATTTGAGATTATGACCAAAGACATTCAGCATCTGACACACAGTACTGAACAAGTTTGAAAAGATTCCTTTGCTAGCAAACAGGAACTGTTTACTAACCTTATGGCTTTGCTTGGATATATTTTTAAAAGAAATGTGTAAATTCTTGGCATTAGTTTGTCTCCTGAAAAAAAGGCCTGATCCTACAGTTACCATCCATCACAAGTGCTGCTGAGGCTGCCTACTCTAAATTCAGTTTCTCAGCAAGGGGCACTT
>VXAU01001443.1:26105-44944 GCA_013399695.1 Formicarius rufipectus | reverse complement strand
TTTTTTTTTTTTTTTTTTAACAGCAATTTTGCTCAAGTAGAAGAGAATAGATAGGAGGAACTCCTGAGGTAACAAGGAAGGGTTGATCTTTTAGCTGCACAGAACTGAACTGAATAACTAAGTGCATCTGTACTATGATCTAGCAGTTCTGGTCATACAAATGAGGACCCACTTTTAAAAATGAAGAACCTAAAACAGTTCTTCACTTCCTGGGGAATTCAGAGTATTTCATCTCAGTGGAAGGAACCTGATTTATATAAAGGAAGTTCCTGACTTCATACTGGCTTTTCTGTCCTTAAATAGANTTTGAAATATTCAGAATGAGTATTCCAAATGATCACTTCATTTTAGTGTAAAGAGCATCCTAGGAGAGATATCTGGGCAGCCTTGTGTAGAGGTTTCAATGATTTAAAATTATTTAATGGAGCTGAACGAATTATTAATTATGAGTAATTCATCTGACCAATACAGAAATTTCTTTCCATATAAATAATATAAAAAAATTCAAATTATTGTTAAATAATTGTAAAAAAAATCAAATTTTGTAAAAATTTGTAAAAATTCAAATTATTGTTTATTCTTCCTTCATACTTAACAAGGCTTAGAATTTGTCCCTGTATACATTAGGCATTTCAAAAAGTGTGGAAAAAATTTTTTTGTATCACACTGACTGCCTAAACTAGATTTTCTTCCTTCTTTTTTTTTTGTTATTTTGAGGTAGTTTGAAAAACAAAACACCTCCACTCATTCCAAAGCAAAAGAAAGAAGAGTGCATTGAAGATCCTCATCCAGACATTAGACCATGAGAGTTTGTGCTGTCTTATGCGTTAACAGCTAAAACATAGGGAAGGCATCAATTTCTATATTGACCAGTGTTTGACAAAAGCATAGTACACCCTTTTCTGCTTCTCTGCAGTTAAAATACTATTGAATTAATTGATAAATCATTTCCTTGACTCCTTTAATAAAACTGGAGCTACTTTCAGAGAAAATTAGGTTTAAAATTTTCAATCTGAAATGGCACAAACTGATCCTATTTGATTTTTTCATCTGCAGGTCTCACAGGTCTTTTCCACTGCATGGTAACATACAGTTAGTTTAGAGGGAATTTAAGCCTGCTGACAATTGGCTTGCTTTCCTGTTGCAGCTTGTGAATCTCATAGAAATATTCCACAGATCATAAATTAAAAGTGGTAGACCAGGAAACAGCATTGTAAAATGCTTTAAAAATTATTTCTGTCACTTCATCTGGAGGATATAATGTCTGAATTACTTAAAAGAAGAAGAAGAATGCTTACTGTGACATACTTGTCACCAGTAAAGCTAAGGTGCTAATCCAGGAAGACCGAAATATTCATACACTGAGAGATACTTCCTTGACATTCAAGAAAATGCCAATAGTTATTTTTCCTCCAAAACTCCACTGTAAGCCATATGCTAGATCACTGCACTTAAAATTCAGGTCATGATCTGCACTTTCATCTGTGGCTGGGTAGTCCCCAGTCTTGCACGCATCTCTCTACATCTGGGACTATTTTTGTTACACCCAATAAGCCACTTAATCCCTTACCCACACTTACCCATTATCAAGACAAAGTGACGTATCAGTTTACAAGCATTACACAAATTGACAAAGCAGAAGGTGCTATTCAAAATGTCAGTATTCCCCTGAAGTCAAGTTATTTCTAAGATTCATAAGTCCTTTCCTTCTCTAGACCCATTTCTTCCTGCATAGACAGACTCATTTACAGAAAAATGTGTTCAATGTGACAGAGACGTAGCATGTTTTAAAAAATTTTTCAGTTGGGTGACAGCTTTAAGACATTTGGGTGTGTGATTCCCACATTATCCCATTTACAGATAAAATGAAAACTGGTGCCATTTTTTCCATCTTATCACAAGTTTATTAAGATGCCCTGTGCACAGCAAGTCCATGTATGATTTACATACCTATGAAGACTGGTATAATGTCAGCAGCAACTTAAGAAGGTAAATATATAGCAAGAACTCTACAGGCGCAATGGTCCATCTACCCCATTATCCTGTGTCCTCAAGCTGCCATTATTGGATACATACCCAAAATGTAAAGCAAGAGAGGCTGCATATGTAATATTTGTTCATGTGCCCCTAGTATCTATGATGACCTTCTTTTCTACAGTTTTGTTTAGTTGCTTCTTAAATGTATGTGATTTTTATGCATAAGTAAGTTCCTATGATGGTAGACTAAATAACCCAGGAGTACTTTATTCAGACACTGAAAAAGAAAACAGTTTAATCCCAAATATCTTCACTGTGTTCATGAGCTTATCAAAGTCTATAATATCTCTTCTGATTTGGTGCTTTCCAGTCCCAGTCTATATGGTTCTTCTCTATTTTCAGTTATCTGAATCCATTCAGAATCTTATTTATAGGGTAGAACCATTTGTCTAAATGCATGTGGAATACATTCAGAGAGTGTGGCACCCTCAAAGCAGGTAGTCCTGGCCATGGCTGGACAATGGAGATACAGTAATTTGCAAAAATATAAATTCAAATGGTTTATTCCTTGGGGAGTCCCAGTAAGAGAAAATGTATTTACTGATAGAGATGCCTTGCTGGCTAATCCCAATTGCCTCTGCAAAATAATCACTCTACTCCTCAAATGTCATATGTGTAAAGAATACCTTGCTCAGCTGCTGAGCTCATATTAAAATTGGCAGAAAGCATTCATTGCTGTGATTTTTCAACTAAGCTTGAATACTGAGCTTGGTTCAAATGACAGCACTGTTCATCACAAGGCCACTGCCAGCAGTAAACACCTGTGAAGAGGGGTATCTGAAATATTTATTCACAAGCACAGTTGCAGGCTACACATGATTGCTCCCTGCACATGCATTTCCAATGGCATGGAAATGACTTGTTTCCTATTTGGTGTTATTTCTGCATCAGTTGCTTGACTCTTGCTCGAAGTCCTGGAGCTGGGCTGCTAGGGGAGCAAAGACCAACTTCAAATATTGGAAGACAGATGTGCTTTTGTGCATCTGATTGATGAGCAAGGTGGAAGTCAGAGCATCTGTCTTCTGCCATGGCTCACAGAGCTGCCATTTATTGTGCTACCTCCAAAAGACTAATGAGGTCCTGAGTCAAAGTGAATCTTCTGATTGAGTGACCCAGTGTCTCAGATGGGTAAGCCCTTAAAAGCCCAGAGCATGCAAAGAAGATACTATCTGAAAGGAAATCTGGCTCCCGTTGCATGTTAACCGGTGCATCTTTTTGAATTTTGCTCTACTTATGACCTAATGAACACAGCATCTGTTGTGTCTAACAAAAAATTTCTCTGTTTCTGGGACTGAGCAGATAAAAAAGCCCTTCTGCTGGAACAAGAAAGGGCTACAGCTGTGTCCTAAGCCATTGTCACCTCTCAAGCAGTTCAGTTGGGATTCCCACCCAGGACTCAGCTGAATGCCTGTTTGTGAGCTTTGCTGCTGTCCCTGGCATTGGGAAGAAGCAAGCCCAAGGATACAGTAAGCTGGGAATGTGCTGGGGCTGGGGATGCAGGGAGGCTGAGGATGCTGTTTGTCCAGTGGCACACCCTGTGTAGTGCAGCACAGCCTGGCTGTGTCCTGACTGGAACCCAGCCACCTGAGCAGTTCTGGACCATGCTGGAGGTTTTTGCTTGAGATTCCTGCCAGGATATCCATCGCTTCTTCAATGATCACTTGTCACCTCGTACCTCTGATTCTGCATCTCTTACCCACATGCAAAATTTTGCAGGGCCAAGATGATACGCTGAATGCTTTGAAAAGTTTGTGGCCCTGTCCTACAAAGAAATCCACACTGACTGACGCTTATTGGCTGCATTCTTACACCAGGGCAAAGATTCAGGAACTAGAAAGATGTAGTAGGTCCTGTAGGTTGTGAAAAGAGATGCAAATATTCATGTCTTATTGTGAGGAAACTGACCTAGGGATCTGACAGGACATGTAATTTCATTTGATTGTATCACCTTTCTGGACAATTTCCTCCAGGCTTTTTCCATCATTGCTCCAGCTTCGTGTCACAGAAACTTTTACTATTGGAATTTACTTAGTTAATAATATTATCCAAACTCTCTGTATATATTTTTTATTTAATGTTTTGACTAATGTTACTTGTGTATGAATCATTCACTTCCAATGATACCAATAACAAACATGAAAATAATAGCCCTTATAAAGTAAAGTAAATCAAATTTCTAACAGTATGATGTGAAACATTTAAAATTGTTCAAGTTGAAAGAAGTATAGCACAACTAAAAAAATATATCAGATGGCATTCAAATAAGGGTAAAGAGGATTCTGCTGGGTTGATATCTGGGTTGGATATATGGGGTGATGAAGCCTCGTTGGTGTGTTGGGTAGTGGGATGGTCGCAACGATATGAATTTAGTCTCCTAGGCTAGGCTTTTAGTCCATGCATCTAGGAGAGGGTGCGGGGGTGCTCTCCCCTGGTTCCCCCCTGGGCCACGTGGTGCCAGAGCCCTGGGCAAAGGACAAAGACACCACGCCAGCTTGGGGAAGGTCTGAGCAGAGAGAGAGAGCGAGAGTTTATTCAGGAAGCAGGGACTTTTTATAGTCCCTTGGAGGGGGTTCAGGTTCTCCAATGGGGGGAAAAGGTATTGTGTGGCTTTGGGCCAACAGGGATGAGGGGATTAACATATAGGCGGGGAAAGGTCTCAGGCAGAAAGGTGGGTCACGCCCCTCTGTTCCCTGGGGAGTGGTCTTGGAGGGCCGAAGGGGCTCTCTGGGAAGGGCACATGGTATCTAGGAAGTGGCACAAAGGGATTCTGGGAAGGGGAAAGCATGGATTCCAGAGGGGGACGTACATGGCAAAGGTAAACATACATTTTACACAATATTAAAGCATCAGTTCAAGGTCTTATCAGTTACATTCTGCATCATTTCAAGGTGTTATCAGTTATATTCTTAATCCATTCCCACAGGTTTATAATTTGGCACTGCAAAGAAGGCCAGCAGAAGGTCTCAAGTGGAAAGGAGAAATTCTAACCTACAAAAGTCAACATGCTGTCTAGCTAGTGACTCAGAAGGTCTCTAGAATCTGGTAATTAATTTAATACTTTCTTTTTTTAAATATAAAATTAAAATCTATGTATTAAAAAGGATTGCTGGTGCATGCAGAACCCATCTGTAAGTGGGCACTTTGCAATATTTTACACAGGATGTTTTTCTTTGAAAAATATATTTTTCTTCATTGTGAGTTGTTTAAATATTGCCTGAATATCACACCAACTTTTGAAAAGCTTCAGACTTGTTCATATGACTCTTTCAGTCTCTTAAGCAAGGTTTCTTTAAAGAAAAGTATTGGCATGCATATCAAATACATTATCTGAAGAGTCATCCAATTGCATAGATGTGTTTTCAGATCAAAGCTTTGGGAAAAGGAAATGAATGGCTTTTAAAAAGCACTGGATAACAACTGAGAAAGGGTTGTTTCATATTGCTGTGTTTGAACACATGCCAATGCTTTTTCAATCCATCTGCATGATATGAATACTTGCTATATAGAGTAAATTACTACAAAACATTCAACTTATGCATATAAAGACCAGAAAATTAAGCACTAGACTCTGCCTCTAAATCATTCATTTAAGCACTGCACAAGAACTAAATCTTCTCCAGTAGATGTAGTGCATGTGACAGGCCACCTCTGGATTTTGAAGTATTCACTTATCAAAAGAAGAAATAAAGAATGGTCTTTGACAGGAAGGTATTTTAAATACTTTTAATGGCATAGTTCACCCCTAATCAGATGCAATCATTTCACAGTCTTGTTCTTTGTACCTGTTCACTATTGAGTCAAAGGCAAGGACTCTTAACATGGTTGTAGCAGTATAAATTAATTCCCAGTGGGAATTTGGGTTGAAGCCACAAAACACAGGAAAGCAAAAAGACATCCACTTTTACTCCATGTCACTTTTCTGCACTCAGAACTTCCCTGAGTGGAATAGAGTTAAGCCCTTAGCCATTGAAGTTTTCCAGTTGCAATCCTGATTATAGACCAGTGATTCTACAACAGAGTCCTGAATGGCTCTTGAAATCCTGTCCAACTCATGACTCTTCCCCTATTGGGAAGTCAGCCAGGCCCTTCATTTCAGCCTGTTTTAGTGCACAGACCCTTATATTCTTTCTCTGAATGGGTACAAGTGCCCTAAAAATTTCCAATGTATGCAAAGAGATATATAACATATATGGGTTTGCTACCTCAATTCTTATTTCAGGACTCCCGAGAAGCAAGCATTCCTACATACCTGCATACACTTCAAAGGTCACTGGTTGAAAAATACGTGTCTTTTACTAAGATAAAGAATTCAACTATGTCTCTAGCAAGATGCATTGACAAAACAGTGGATTAAGGATGATGCATTTTTTTCAGGCTTTTCTTGCTTTGGGTTCTTGTTTGCAGAAAGCTGAGAATATGTGAACGTATTTCTAGTTTGTTTTCCTTTCTGGCATTTTAGGTGGGCTGAACCTCCTTTGGGTGTCATACCATGACCTACTGAGATGCAGTGGCAGTTGAACTATTATTGCTTATTATTTGCTTCTTTATTATTTGTATTTCTTTTGTTAATAATGTCTATGTACAGGTCACTGCACAGCCTGCAGGAGCTGCAAAGATAAATTGCTGTAGATGTAATAATACAACATTTTCAAGTTTCAGAATTCAGGGTTTTATCTTGTAGGCCCTCTCAGGCACCCATGGAGTGAATTCATAGTTTCTTATGTCTGACCAGTGTTTTTGTATCAGTCCTAGCAGGACTCTACATCCTACTGATCTCATCAAGAATCTGGTTAATGACAGAATAGTATTGGATCAGATTTTCAGTAAAAACAATTTAAAAAAGGAAAACTAAAAGAAAAAAAATTGGCATAGTTTGGAAGTCCATTTTCATAACTCCAGCCAGACACAGCCTTGACTGGGGCTGGGAC
Organism: Formicarius rufipectus; assembly: GCA_013399695.1. Taxonomy (NCBI): domain Eukaryota; kingdom Metazoa; phylum Chordata; class Aves; order Passeriformes; family Formicariidae; genus Formicarius; species Formicarius rufipectus. Next base: position 37,979 of record VXAU01001443.1, on the reverse strand, counting down.
AAAAGTGGAAACAGAGTACTGAATACTCAAACTTTTAGGGGAGAAGTTAGAGTCCTGGGCCTGAGCTGACAATGACAAAGCACAAGGAGGCCACCTTGAGCAGAGCCTTGGTTTCATCATCAGATTAGGCTGGCATAAGCTGTCCCTGCTGGTTTGGAGCTTGGTCAGGAAGGCACTGTCACTCCTCCTTGTGGCCTTGCCTTCTTCTTGCCCCAATTCTTCCAATGTGCTGCACCCAGGGAGGGAAGTGATTTTCTATTTTAGGGAAAAGATGTGGCTGTAGTAGAAGAAAATGTTGGATTACCATAATCAGAGCACTATTTATGACATTGAAACTGTTCTTTTTTCTAGGTGTTTTTAATTAATCACACTCACACCACAATGTCCAAATAGTAAAGGTTTCTGAGTAGACAACTGGCTAAAGCGTAGAGGAAAGCAAAGAATGCATCGGTGTACATGGGAAGTTGATAGAAAAAGTAAGAGGAAGGAAAAACCATCTAAAATAAGCATGGGGTGAGCAAGGAGGAAATAATATGAAGTCATGTGTAGATAACAGAGTGCCCCAAGTATAAACAGGAAGAATAATACCAGCAGAAAAATATAAACAGGAAGAATAATACCAGCAGAAAAATGGCAAGCACCAAAAAATAATGGAAAAAGGTCACTGTTGAGTTTCTGTAAGCAAAAATGCATAAGTATGAAATCGGGAGATAGCAGTAGAAGCATGTTGTGCCTAATGTCTGTCAAAATGTGAGGGGTTTTGTATCAATATTATTACAATAGAGAGAAATGAAGATTGTTCCACCAGTAGCATCTACATACCATTATTTTTTACTTTTAACTCTATTCTCTTTGTGTACTTTAAAGATCTATAATTAGCTTTTGACAGGGTCAGCATCTCTCAGGCTAAAACATAATTTAAACAACAAAATCACTTCACAGTCAATCATGAAATCCACAAGCTTCAGGCCTTGCCGGTAAGACCTTGGAACATTCCTAAAAGTGTAAGACCCATTTATGAAGTGCTAGGAGGAGGTTAAGCTGTCATTTTGACCCTTGGGATAATTAAGAGGTAGGATGGGCACCCACTACTATGACCTTCACATCCAAACACCTGGATACTGAGGAAAGTACATCAGGACAGGAGTGTGAGAGAAAATCTGACTTTTTTCTCCAAGTCCATCTTACTCGGCCTTGACAGGGCCACTTCCAGCTCAACTAGTGGTTTTGCAGCATTGTACACTTATGCATCTCACCCTTTACTGACCTGTCCAACTTTGCGATGTCCTTTATTGGGGACTGTGTACCCTGCCTTGAACCTCAGATACAGCAAGAACAACCACAAGAAAACATTCTAGTAACCACTGGCGCAGAAAGTTTCACCAGAGGTGAACAAGATGTATGAAGGTACATCAGAAATTAATATGGCAGAAGGTTTGGCTGAACTCATGTCGTCATTGCTGGAAGAATAACTCAGTTGCAAGTTACACCTCTATGTGAGTAGCTACCATCATCTGACCACTTCTGGGGTGGTGTTGAGCAAGTTCCAGATATGTTCAGCTTGGGAGAAGAGGAAATGAAGGAAAAAGATCCAAGTTTATAGAAGACTTTACATAAAGTAAAGCTGACAGTATGCTGTGTATACTTGAAATTTGACCAGGAAAGAAGAAAGAACAAACTTACGATTTCAAAAAGTACAAAAAATATTTTAATTGCCATAGGTGACAAGAAACTAATTTTTTCCTACCATGTATTATGTTGATGCTGCCTACATGTAAGCAAGTTAATTGGGGACATCAAGACTGGAGAACTCCTGGACAGCAGTGATCATGCATTTGGTAGAGTTTGCACTCCTGAGGGATATGGGTCAGGTAAGGAGGAAAGTAAGGATCCTGATCTTCAGGAAAGTAAAATTCCATCTCTTCAAGGAGATAGTCAATAGGATTCCCTGGGAGACTGCCCTAGGACTAGGAAGCAAAACAGAGCTGGTAGATCAAGGAAGTCTTCCATAGAGTGCAAGACCTAGAAGTCCCAAGGAATAAGAAACTGGACAATGAAAACAAGAGACTGATAAGGTTGACCAGGATCTGTTGGTCTAACTAAAGCGAAAGAATCAAAGAGATGAAATTGGGTTTTGTAGGGACATGGTGAGGAAGGTCAAGGTGAAGCTGGAACTGAATCTGACAAGGGATGTAGAAACTGACAAGAAACCTTTCTACAAGTATGTTAAGCAGAAAAGGAAGGTAAAAGAAGGTACCTTGATATACAAGGCTGTTGAACTGGTAACAACAGATAAGGAGAAGTCTGAGGTACTCAACAACTTTTTTGCCTAGCTATTCAATAGTAACTTCTCTTCCCACACCTCTCTGATGGATGGGAACTACTGATGTGTCATGGAATAGAGCCTCCTAGTAGCTCTGCTATGGCACATAGAGGACAGGAAAGTGATTTTAGACAGTCAGCCTGGCTTCAACAAGGGCAAGTCTTGCCTGACCAACCCAGTGGCCTTCTATGATGGAGTGACTATGTTAGTCGACAAGGGAGGGGCTGTTGATGTCATTTTTCTGGGCTTTTGTAAGGCCTTTGACACTGACCCCCCACAACATCCTTCTCTCTAAATTGGAAAGGAATGGTTTTGAAGTGTGGACTGTTCAGTGGCTAAAGAATTGGTTGGACAGACACATTACTAGGGTAGTGATCAATGGCTCAGAGTCCTGACAGATTTAAGTGGGGTCCCTCTGGGATCTGTGGTGGAACAAATGTGTTATTTAATGTCTTCATCAATGACAGAGTCAAAAGGATTGAGTGAATCCTCAGCACATTTGCAGATAACCCCAAGCTGAGGGGTGTTGTTGACATACCTGAAGGATGGGATGCCATCCAGAGGGACCTGGACAAACTGGAGATATGGGACAATGGGAACCTCATGAGGTTTAATGAAACCAAGTTCAAGGTTCTACCCCTGGGTTGGGGCAAACCCTGGTATCAGAAAAGGCTGGGAGGATGAACAGATCAAGAGCAGCTCTGCTGAGAAGGACTTGGAAGTGCTGGTGGATAAGAGGCTCGACATGACCCAACAATGTGCACTTGCAGCCAGGAAAGCCAATTGTATCCTGGACTGCACCAAAAGCAGAGTGACCAGCAGATTGAGGGAAGTGATTCTGCCCCTCTTCTCTGCTCTGGTAAGACTCCACCTGCAGTGCTGCATCCAGCTCTGTACAGGAAGGACATGGACACACTAAAGCAGGACCAGAGGAATTCACAAAGATGATTAGAGGGATGGAGTACCTGTCCTATGAGTAAATGCTAAGAGAATTGGTATTGTTCAGCCTGAAGAAAAGAAAGCTTTGGAGTGACCTAATTGTGGCCTTCCAGGGAAAGGAGCCTACAACACAGATTGAAAGAGACTATTTAGAAAAGCATTTAGTGACAGGAAGAATCAGTTTAAACAGAAAGAGTAGGTTTAGATTAGACATTAGAACAAATTCTTTACTCAGAGAGTGGTAAGTCACTGGAACACATTGCCCAAAGAAGTTGTGGATGCTCCATTGCTGGAAGTGTTCAAAGGCAGGTTGGAAGGGGTCCTGAGCAGCCTGGTCTAGTAAAAGGTGTCTCTGCCCCTGGCAGCCGTGTTGGAACTAGATGATCTTTAAGGTCCTTTCCAACTCAAACCATTCTATGATTCCACAATTCTGTGATCTTTTATGTAACAGTTATCATCATTGTGTCTAAATAATGACAAGAGGCAGCTGTATTTCCACTGAGTGGATTCAAAGAGCATGAAGGAAAGCCAAGGGTTTGGGAAAGGGAGTTTGAGGCAAGTGAGCCAGCTAAACTAAATTGGCATGATTTTCAGCTCAGAGATTCTCTTCTGTAGCAAGAACAACACTTAAAACTAAGTTTCTAATGAGGCTCTGAAGGTGCTTCTTGCACCTTGCAAGCAAAACAAAACTGGAGGATGGACTTACCTATTTTTTTCATATATATATTTTTATATATATATAATTTTAAATTCTGTCTTTACTATTCAGCCAGTTTCCCCCAGATCTGCCATCACCACAAAGCATAAACCAGCCAAGGTAAAATGCTTCACAATCACCTTGTTTGAAGACACAGACTGCATCATGCTTGTTGGGACCATGGCCTTCTCTGTGGAGCTGCCCTGGCAGCACACCCCTGGGAAAGAAGTGCATGACCTGAAGTTGTGTTAGCTGAAGGCAAAGGATTTAACTTGCTGCCTGCAGTGAGGTACAGAACAGATCACTCTCATAAAAACACAAATGAGGTGTGGGTAGAAGACAAGCATAAGTTGACCAGCAGCTTGACACATGGCTGGAAATTGTAACGAAAATAGCCGTTGTTCCCAAGAAGTCAACAAGTGACAGATGTTGGATGTAAATGTAGATTTCCCCAGGGAGAAAAACGGAATTATGAAGTATGCTGAGTTCACAACAAAGGAATTGAAACTAGCCATACACCAGCACCTTGGATTAAAATGCATGTGGAAACTATCTGTTTCCACAGGAGAGCTGTCAGCTGCATGGAGCCTGGATGTGCAGCAAGACTCTAAGACAATAGCTGTAATTTAGAATACAGTTCCATGAAGCTTAGTTTACACCACATGATGATAGGCTCTGTGGTCTTCAAAAGGTACATTTTCAGCACAGACAACTAAAATGTAGCCATTTAGTCAAATGTCTTCCTGAAAATACACCCTGTACACATGAATTTTTGAGTGTTGGATAGAAGGGCCTGTGTCTAGGCTCAAATATAGTATCTATGCTAGAAAACATGGAGAATAAAAGACTTATCAAACTAATTCATATTATACAAACACACAAAAGTTGACTCAAGCTCTTGCTAGTTGCATAGCTCAATATCTGTTCTACTCTGAGTGTTTGAAAACATATTTGTTACCTACCAGTAGAGGTAATTTCTGAATGGAGAAAGGGACATTTAACAACAGACATTACTGCTCTTCTGCTCCTCCTGCACTCTTCCATTCCTAACACTGGAGTTAGTGTGGATCTGGTGGTTCAATAGAACTATTGCATTTTCCCTATTAGCAATATTTTCCAATCTTTCCCATCATTCATTCAGCTTCTGTCATAACCACCAGAAGGGTGTTACTGCATATCAGGATACTTAAGGGAACTGATTAGGGTAACAGCAAAACTTCCAGAAAAAGCTTATGCTTTTATGAAACTTCATGTCTCCAGACTGCACTGACATCAGCAGATTTTCTATAGCTTATGATAAGCTAAATTTCAGCTCACAGTGTTTTGTTGGATATTTTTGAGACTGGAGATTAAAATGAAAGTAGCTGGTCATTTCCAGTAATGAAAGTCTAAAGATAGTCTCACAGAATGTGGGACAGCTTGTGTGTGAGAGAGGGGGCAAGAGTGAGAGAAGTGTATAAATAAATCCCTGACTGCTTTTGACAGCTCAAAAATTTAGAAGAATAGAATGCTGATCTCATGGTAGCAGAAATGGAGCTACAGGTGGGTTCCTATTTGTGAGGTTTAAAGAAAACAAATGGTATTCATAGTTATCCCATCCCATCTGAACACCACAAGAAGTGAAACAGTAACAATGCATGCAGCTCCTTCCACTGTGTCAGTTGATGTAGAGTGCTCTAATGCTACTTATGTTGGAACACTTTGTGATGACTCTGTGCACGGAACAGCAGCTAGGTTGCAGTCCTTGGGATGGTTTTGTCCTTAGGCACTGTGATATTGCCTCTTCCAGCACCTGGGAGAGGAGGAGAATGCTACTGACTACAACTCTTAGTGGTGCAAACGTGTAAGAACAGGAAGAGAGGCATTGCCTCCCTATGACTATGAGTAGGTGATTAATACACACTGGTGTGGCTGGATCATTTGTTACCCTTATATAACATAAATTGTTGCTTTTTCTACAGTTGGTACCAGGGCTGTAATTGTAGTTTAAGATGATGTACATGACGTTCTTGATTCTGGTCACTTTAATTCTGTGCCAGGTATCCAGCTTGTTCAGGAAAAGCCATTATGTTCACTCTTATTCTCAATCTTTTGAGCCACCCTCAGTAAAGAAATCAGGACCATCTGATTGCAACCCTCAGCAAATATAGGGGAGCAAAACAAAAAAAAAATGTAATTCAGACTTGCTAGTTCTTTACACTGGTGTTATTTCACTTTGTACTTGTAAGATTAAATTTATATTTGGTTACTAATCAAAATAGAGATTTTTTAAAAAAAGAAAAATGCAGCATTGTCAAAGTGATTTTGGAATTCCATCTGAAAGGAATTCTGGGAGACATAATTGCAAAACTCTAAAGTCAAAAAGCTCTATAGCCAAGAACAGTCCACAAAGTCTGCTATCCAAAGTCTGCTCTCAGAGCAGCATAAATCTAATGTAATACGCATGGTTTTGGTGGAGCTATTCCAGTTTTACACAGCAGTAACTGGGAATTGAACCTGGATCTTCACCTTTAATTTTGTCAAAAAATGGGAACGTAGAAAAAAGTATGCTTTTGACATGGAGTCCCACAGGAATTCAGAGGGTCATCCCATTGAATCATGTTCCTAATCACTCCCCATGTCTTCCCACAAAACCCTTAGTGTTGTGTCAGTTCAGCTAGAAAGAGAAAATTAAACCAAGGTTTTTCTGACATTGAAATACAATGATTAAACATAGGTGTTTGCAGTATGAGACATTTTGATAACCTGCTTTACAGTAGTACTGTAGCAATGATTTAGTTATTTGTCATCTTCAAAGGCTTTTAAAATGTGCAGGTGAAGTATGACAACTATCACATTTATAATCATTGTAAGTTAGTAGCAGAGCTCCAGGTGTGTGGTTTTTGATGTCTGCTAAGGTTGAAGGCTAGGGGAGAGATTGCAGCATAAGGGCACAGTGCTGAGGCAATCTGCAATGCACATCCACTACCCAGGATGTGGTTAGAAGCCCCAGCATCCTCAGCAACACAGTGGTGTGTTTAGTGTGAGGGCTTGTCTGCATAGGAACTTACCCCTGATTAACTACATGTGTGGACACTTATTCCAGCATAGTGGGTGGAGAACAAGCCCTTAGGCAGGAGGAGTATTGTCTCCCTCTATTATCCTTGGCCCTGGCCCCAGAGATGGGTCTGGGGACATCTGCTGAGGAAGCTGAGGACAAACTGGCAAGTGACACAAGGATTGCCTCCCTATGCAGTAGAAAGGGTCCACAGACTGGGGTGCTTTCTGAAAAAAACAAACCTGGCATTACATTCACGTACAGCAGTATGGCAAGCTTCCTCAAATTGCTATGTATGAGAAGGAAAATTGGAACCAGCTGTGTCAACACATGCCATAAATAGAATACAGAAAACCAGCCAGCAAAAATAGAGCACAATGATTTTCAGCTCAATATTTGCATATTACTAATGCCAGAAATAAAGCACTAAAAGGAACAATAGAAGATTATTCTTTTTAGAAGAACAAAGCTTTAAGAGGGATGTTGACCGTGGTATTAGAGCACTACAAACTTTCACAAAGAAAAAGCAAGTCCATGACAATAGAAGAAAATTCAAGAGCAGCTTTAAGGTTATTGGGAATAGGTTGAATCATTGTAGCCCTGAAGAGTCTAGTTGGGAGTCTGCCCATGGTGGCATGTGGCCAAAATGAGTGCATACATCTCAAAATCCTTTAAGGAAGCAGTTTGTAAAACTGATTGAGGAAGAGACTAAAGTTTTATTAGAATATATTCTGTACTGTGGAACCTAGCTGATGAATGCCCAAAGGAAAATCACAGCTCAGCCGAGTACATTGGCATCAGCAGAACATCAAGATGTAGCCTTTTTGGGTTTAGTTTTTGCAGCATGCATTGCTGGCTGTTACCAACATCATTACTAGAGTTTCACTTGGCCTGGCAGCTGAACACACCTTACAGCAGTCATTTTGTGTTATTATGGGAATGTCTGCTGCAGAACAGGGTAGTGAAGGGCAAGGCCATAGTATTTTCAGAGGCTCTTTGACTGCAATACTGAGGTCTACACATCCACAAAGTTTTCCTTTCCTGTGCTAGAGGGTGAGATGTAACTACAAGATAGGCTGGTTTATTGAGCTATTTCCATAGGGGTAAGATTTCTATTTTGTCTATGCATACTAGAGAAACAGGCTATGCTTAAAAAAAACCAAGGCAAGCAGAGGATTACTGAGTTTGTCTTACGCTTTTTAAAGTAATTTTATCACCTCTGTGCATGCAGATCTCAAAGGGGGTTGTTATTGTCTATAGATAGATTTGCTTTATTGTTGTGCTGAACAGCAGAAGAGGAATGTGGATTTACAGTGAAGGCAGAGAAAATGCCTCCAACCCACCCAGTGGTGCTGCTGCTGACTGATAGCACAGCCCCATTTCTTACAGCTCTGGTAGCAGGCTTGAGCAGCTAATTAATTTGGTAGATTAGCCACAGTATTACACAGTTGTAAAGGTAATCATAACCTGTGTTGAATTCACTAGACTGTGACTAGATATAGTAAAATAATTATTCATTCTAAGTAGTTCACCTTATTATGCATATAACACTCCAGCTGCCTGGGAATAAAACATATAAAAAAAGGCAATTTCAGTTATCTATTACTCACTTGCAGTTGCTTCACTAATAAAGAATGTGTAGATACTTTAGTGTCTAGTTTTGAATAGTCTATGCAAAATTTTGCTATTTTTGAGTGCTTTTAGCACTATCAGAAGCACATGATGTCATTTCAATTTACACTCTCCACAATAAAAAGAGACTGAGGGGGTACCTCATTGCAGTTACATCTTCCTTGTGAGGGGAAGGAGAGGAGCAGGCAATGATTTCTCTGCAGTGACCAGTGGCTGAACCCAAGGGAATGGCCTGAAGTTGTGTCAGGGTAGGTTTAGGCTGGACATCAGGAAAAAGGTGGTTGGTCACAGGAGCAGACTCCCCAGGGAAGTGGTCATAGCACCAAGCCTGGCAGAGTTCAAGAAGTATTTGGTGTGACTCTTGGGGATGGTTCTGTGCAGGGTTGAGAGTTGGACCTGACAATTCTTGTGGGTCCCTTCCAACTCAGCATATTCTGCGATTCTGTGATGTGTAAATGAGGGTTTGATCACCAGCAGCTGGAGTCAGAGTTCATGTCACTGGACTTTTGTGTCCACGGGGCAGCAATTTTAGCAAGTGAGGCTGTTCAAGTGAGTGTGGCATCATAAGGAATTATCAAGTAGGGCTCACTGGTGAGTGGATCAAGTGGCCTAGGAGCTACCCTGGGACAAGTTTCTCCTAGTTACTGGAACATATGCTAAGGCTTTCATTTGATATTAGCAGATCTGGTTCATATTTATAATGCTGTACTCAAAAGGGTGGCTTAATTATAATTTTTCAGGGATAGATTATTGATTTATCCTATCCACAACTGATAGGACAAGGGGCATCAGCTTTAAACTGAAAGAGGTAAGATTCAGATTATTTGTTAGGAAGAAATTCTTCACTGTGAGGGTGGTGAGGCATTGGAACAGATTGCTCAAAGAAGCTCTGGATGCCCCATCCCTGGAAGTGTTCAAGGCCAAGTTGGATGGGGCTTTGAACAGCCTGCTCTAGTGAAAGGTGTCCCTGCCAATGGCAGGGAGGTTGAAATGAGATGATCTTTAAGATCCCTTCTTTAAGAACACAAAACCTTCTATGATTCTGTGATCCAGTGGTTATTATTCCTTCATCTCAGAGCTAGCTGAGCAAAGGAGCACCTGCTGAAATCAGGTCAAGAGACATAAGGAATATTTTCTAGATAAAGAGAAAGCAAATATGTTACTGAATACTTAATGCTTTATATTTTAAGACATGGTCTTTCAAGGCTTGATATAATTCTTTTGAATATCTGGTGACATAGTTGATGGAAATCGTCTCACCTTGAGCATGGTTTGAGCTCATGATTCTGTCATGACAGCAATAAATGACAGAGTAGAAAGAGACAAGTTTAGGAATTAATTTACTTCCTAAGGTGGTCAAGGTGAATTACACATACAACGTTATTTCTCTTCGCTAGAGCTGTGAAGGAGCCCAGGGTTATTCGTTCTTTTGTAGACCTGTTCATGTTAAGAAGAATGATCCTTTACTGTTCAACTTGCCCTGGAGGAAGAAGTTCACTTTTTATGCTTTTTTTAAATTTTAGTTATGCTTATTAGGTCACATGTACAGAATTTGATAACAGATAAGGAAGATATCATAATGGAGGTCAGATTTTTGGTTTTTATTAGGCTCTGAAAAAACTATATGAATTCTGAATTATATGTTACACCATTTTTAAACAGTGTAGTTGTTTGAGTGTTTTGGACCTTTTTTGTTTTTTTTTTTTTTATTTCTTCCATATCATACAATGTCTTTACAATGTCTAAGGAATACATGTCTTCTCTAGGCTCTTTTGAAATCCCAAATATTTTCAGAAAAAAAAATGAAATCTTTTAGATCTTGCTATGACACTGTATATTAAACTGACATTTACAACTCCTCCAGATTTTGAGCCTTTTCAGCCTAATTATCCTTTCTTTCCTGGGAGGTATTTTCTGTTTTGACCCTAGCTACTAGAAATTCTTCAGGCAAGACACTGAGTTTGCTTAATATTAATTGGTCCATCTGCATTTGATTGATAACACAATGGAGCCCTTAGAGTAGCTATTATTTCAGCCTAACTGTATTTAATAATTGACTGGCAATTCCCAGTGTGAAGTAATGAATATGCTTCTGAAACGCTTGGCCTATATTCTGTGCTTTAGGTCATACACAGAGAAACATCTTGTTCATAACAAGAATCCACATCAAGAGAGATTCATGTTAATCATAGCCAGAACATATTTACAATGTAATAGCAAAGATAATCCTAGAGACAAATGGAGCCCTTTGAAAGCTCTCATATTGCAGTGGTGTATTGGAGTGTTTCACATAGCAGAGCAGTCTACAGGATCCCACAGGTGCCTTCCCAGTAAGAGATGTGTCCAACCCGACAGTTCACCAGCTGGCAACAAGCAGCAATCACTGTACTGCTCATTTGCATATACATAAAAATGCATTTATTTTTTGTCATCTTCCAAAAGTCTGCAAGCTGTTGCGGCGATCTTAAATTTATGAAATCTTACCCATCTGGGATACATGGAGCAGTCACGGGTGGGTGTGTCTGTGAAGCTTCCATGAGAGGTCATAGAAGCATGGAATGGTTTGGGTTGGAAGGCACCATAAAGATTATCTGATTTCTGCCTTCCCATGACAGACAGAAATGCCACCTACTAGGTCAGGTTGTTCAGGACTCCATCCAACCTGGCCTTGAACACTTCTAGGAACGGGACAGCCACAACTTCTCAGGAAAACCTGTTCCAGTGCCTCAACTCCTTCTGAGTAAAGAATTTTTTCCTCATACTTAATCTAAATCTTTTAACTTTTGGTTTAAAAATGTTTCTCCTTGTCTTAGCACTATCTGACTCTGTAAAGAAGTCTCTCTCCCTCTTTTTTATAATTCCCCTTTAAGTACTGAAAGCCCTCAAGGAGGTCTCCCCAGAACCTTCTCTTCTCCAGGCTGAAGAGCCCCAACACTCTCAGCCTATCTTCATTGCAGAGGTGTTCCAGCCCTCTGGTTACCTGTCATGGGTTTCTGTAGCTGAATTTTAGTAGAAGGAGGGGCGGCTTCCAGTATGGTTTCTGTTAGAAGCTGCTAGAAGTTTCTCCTGTCCTGTTGAGCTAATTAAAAGTATAGTTATGCCTCTGTGATACATATGCAAGAATTGGAGTGTTTGCGCAGTTGAAAATCCCAGCATTGAGATAACAACGCAGACAGAGAGAGACCAAGGTCAGAAGAGCAGGAGGAGGCGAAGGAAGAACCCCACGCTGGAGCGGGATGGGGGGGG
>VXAU01001443.1:0-25944 GCA_013399695.1 Formicarius rufipectus | reverse complement strand
ACCCCATGGAGTGACCCACAGGATGAGACCAATGGCGGCAGCAGCAACAACCACCACCTGCGAAACTCCCATTCCCTGCTCTCTTGGACTGCTGGCTGGAGGGAGGAGTGGGAGGAGTGTTCTTGGGACTGATTTATTTCTTACTTTTTAGTTTTAGTGCTTTTAGTTTTAGTTCTTATCTTGTTAGTAATAAATTTAAGTATTTAGCTGCTCTGAGTTTGTTTTGCCATTATCTCTCAGCTGTTTTTTGCCTTTTTTTCCTTTTTTCCCTTTCCCTCTGGGAAAGGGAGTGGGGGGGGAGCCTGGAGGTTTGGGTGGACACTGGGTGAAAACCACCACATTACCTTTGTGGGCTCCTCTGGATCTGCTCTAATAGCTTTATGCCTTTTTTATATTGGAGGCCTCAGATCTGGATGCAGCACTCCAGGTGATGTCTCATGAGGGCAGAACAGAGTGGCAGGATCACCTCCCTTGACCTGCTGGCCACACTGCTTTTGGTACAGCCCAGGATGCAGTTGACCTTCTGGGATGCGATCCAAACACTCATTCACCAGAACTTCCAAGTCCTCAACAGAGCTTCTCTTGATGACTTCTTCTTGCAGTCTGGGATTGCCCCGATTGAGGTGCAGCACTTTGCATTTGGCTTTTTTGAACTTCATGAAGTTCTTGTGGGCTCACTTCTGAGCTTGTCCAGGTTCCTCTGGATGGTATTCTTCTCTTGTGTCAACTGAACATGTCCACATGGTGTCATATACAAACTTGCTGAGGATGCATCTGATCCCACTGTCTATGTCACTGCTAAAGATATTAAAGGGTCCTGGTCCCAAGACAGAACCCTGACAAACATCACTTGTCACTGGCTGTCACCTGGATATAGAACCACTGACGACAATGTCTCGATGCATCCAGCCAGCCAGTTCCTTATCCCCTGAACAGTCCACCTTTTAAATCCATGTCTCTGCAATTTAGAGATAACAATATCCTGTGGGACCATGCCAAGGGCCTTACAGAATTCCAAATAGATGACATTGGTTGGTCAGTGGATGGTGGCTTGTTTCTGCTGACAAATGAGAGTTACAAATTTTCATATATGTTTGTAAGGAGTTATCTTCAGTAACAGTAGTTAACACAGTGTTGCTGCAAACAAACAAAACTGTAGAGATGTCCCAGAGAACATCCTCTTATTTTCTTCTATGCTACCTGAGCCACTGCTTGCAAGTGACCTCTGTGAGCAAGAAAGGCAGGGCTGGAGCAGTTGTGCTCCAAGACTTCTTTCATCTGATTGGAGTTTTGAAACTGGAGTTTTCCTTTCCTTTTAGAAATGTAACTGTAGCAATTTCCAAGGAAAACATTTGCTCATAAAACTCGTCAGGAACAAAGGACAGTAGTACCCAATGTGTTTACATGTTTTTCAGTGTCTTTTTTAGCAATTTGTTTAGAAGAGATTTTGTTTATTTACTGTGTGCCAGGGCTTTTTTTTTAAATCCAAATAGTTCATGTGTTTATCAGATTTCCTTCAAAGGGAACTAAGTCAGGTGCTTCAATCCCCTGCCTGCTGGCACCAGGTTCCACACCCATACATGAAGTTTGTCCCCAAGAATGTATACCAATGAGAGACATCCATGTCAGCATCAGAAATAATTTAATTTTTTTCTCTATTTTATCCCATGCTGTGTATTTATAATAGAAACAGTGAAACATTAGCTTAGGTTTTTCTATTCTCAAAGATCAGCGTTAGCCATGCACTTAAGGACTGACACTGGATATGAATTTGTGTACAGCTTAGAACACTCAGAGAAGTCTCATGATAGCCTCAGATAAAATCAGCCTTCAGAAGCTCAGTTGCCTTACAGTGAAGTTGAAATGCTCCTGCTGTTTCTGGCATAGAAGGGAAAAATCACGTCTTGTCCTTTTTCATTCTGTTCCTTTCCAGCATTATTGCAATACCTGAGGTTCCCAGAAACATCACGAGTTCTTCCATGTTCTGGCAGTGTGGGGTAGGGAAGTGTGTCAGTTTTCATTTTATACACAGAGGATAAAGCGCAGGGACAAGGGACTCCATTAAACAGCCAGAAAAGTTTGTCAGGGACTTTTGAAATTAAACTTTTCCCTTCAGGAGTAACTTACATTAACATATATGTTTTTTCATGTAATGACAGAATCTGCAAGGTTGAAAGAGACCATCAAGAAGTCCCAGTCCAACCCAGCACCACCATAATCACCCTAAACCATAACCCCAGGTGCCACATCCCCTTGAAACACTTATAGAAATGATGACTCCTCCACTTTTACACTAGCAGTCCAAGATAGATTTCTCTTCCTTCAGATGGCTTCATAACTGATATCAAAGGTATAGAGAGACTGTGGAAAGTGGTGTCATTTTAGTGATTAAGCTGTGGCAATTTTTGCCTACTTCAAGTACTGAATGTAGACCAGACCCTGAAAAAAACCCCCACATCCTGCAGAAAAAATGTGTGAGACAAGATGACAAAGCAGAAAAACTCTCTGTAACTATGAACATGAAAAAGCAAGTGTTTTAAAAGCTTTAACTAAAGTGAGCAATCTTTGGTATTAAAAGTAAATTTCAGGTCACTCTATGCTTTTCAGATAAATGCAAATGGCAAGAGAAAGGGAAATGAGATTAAAAACAATGCTTAGAAAGTATCTTTTTTGTGAATGATTCAAGAAAACTTTAAACTATAGAAGAAACTTTTTAAAGAATTAAAAATAAGCCTACTAATGAAATGGATAAAGCTGCATTTTTAAATGTTTTCAGAATATTAGTGTATAAAAACATACATATTGAAAAGATTTTTTTTTCAAAAGCCATCCTGAAGAAAACAAAGCTTTATTATAATCCTACAAAAAGTGAAGTTACAGAAAAAGCAGAGCAAGACTCTTCTCAGAAGGGCACAGCCAGAGGACAAGAGACAAAAGGCACATACTGAAATGGCAACTGGATTTAAAGGTGTCTAAGTTTAGAGAACTTAGAAAAAATTATAACTAAAACAGAGAGACAAATCTCCTTTAATTTCAAAACAAATTTTAATTAAAATATGATAAATTGAAGGATAACAGTTCCTAGCTATAATTTATATCTATCTATCTATATATGTATTCAAGATAAACGAAAAAAAACCAACCAGAACTAAACTAGTAAAAAAGAAAACCCTGAGCAAAAAGAACCCTTCCTCCCCCAGTCCCTGTCCCTGGTGGGGACGGAGGTATTTTACAGACCGCAGGTGATGAGATGAGTAGCCGGTGCTGGGTCACCCCCGGGGGGTTGGTGGATGGGAAGAAAAAAACTTTGGCGTGTCCCTCCGAAGAGCAGTGCAACTCCTCTGCTGGTGAAAGTGATGGTTGCAGTCTGGTGGCAGTCGCAGTCTGCTGGTCCTTTTCTGGATCTGAAGAGAGGTCCCAGGCTCAAAAAATCTCTGCTTATATCCACTTAGGCTCCGCCCAGTCCCTCCCCCAGGGCGGAGACTTAAACAATGGGTGATTTACTCTGTGAGATAAACAATGACCTATTTTTGATACCCCTGATGGGCCATTAGCAGACATGACCCCTCAGGTGGGTGTGGAGGCAGAAGAATTTCCTTATCTCACAGAAGTTCCAAAACACCCAGCCTGCAGCCTGAGGGGTGTGCTGTCCCTTAGACAATAGCTGCTAATGTGCCATTGTGAGCAGTTCATGGGAAAAAATGGCATAGAGGCTTTAGAATACACACCCACACAGTGACAAACTGACCCTGGATACTAAAACTAGGACAAAAGGAAAAAGAAACAATCATGATGAGAGTGATGGAACACATTCCCAGAACACACTGGAACACATTCCCAGAAAACCCATGAAATTTCTCTCCTTGGAGACTGTTAAAATCCATCTGGAAAAAAACCTCTGCCCTCACTTCAAAGTTGGCCCTGTGTTGACCTGACAGATGGACTAGATGAGCTGCAGAGGTCCTACCCAACCTGCAGTACTCGGGGTTTCTACAGTAAATTCTGTAGTAGTCTACAACAGGACAAGGTCTGGTAAGTCACTAATAGAGAAACTGGGGGTCAAACACTTGAGAAACTGGTGGAAGGGTAGTACATGAGTAGATATCTTGTCTGTCATTACTATGTAGCAACCCATTCAGTTTCTGTTGAATTAGAGAGCAAAAGAAAAGGAAAACCCCTTAACCTGTGAAACAGACTTAGCTAATTATTGTACATTGTAGTGCTGGTGTTTGAGAACTATCAAACTATTTAGACAATGGATTTGAATGACAAAATATGTTCTTGTTAGACAGTTCAGCCTCACAGTTCTGTTACATTCAAAGCCATCCCAGTACTTCTAGTATTTCTGAATGCATATGTCACCCATTTGAAGAAAGATTTTTTTCCTTCTTAAGATGTGGGCCAAGTAGAGCAAACATGTTACAAGAGGAGTCTCCTCTCTAACATTAGCCACAGAGTGACCAAGCACTGTCACAGTGACTCCTACACAGTGGGTCAGTGCTCGGCAGCAACCTGCAGGATGGGTGCTGCCAGCATGGCACTGCTGCACTCCCACTGTAAAGCTGCCAAAGCCTCCACACTCTCAGTGGCAGGGACTTTTTCATATGTGTGTTGATACTTGATTTCAAACATTTATACTTTGATGCTCTTTCAGCCTCTGCAGAAAAGTTTCTCACGGTAATTTTGACAGGCAGGGGACATGCTCCCAGAAACAGAAGCTGGTGATTGTTGATCTCACAAAACATAATGATGTTTGTGAGTGTTTTTGCAAATACTATAATGTAATTTATCAGTCACTTAAAGAAAAATTTGGTGAAATGAGTAGAGAAACCATTCATTAATCACAACTGATTTTGTATGGTAAGTTCCTAGACACCTCAGTTATGCACTAATGTAGGATTACACATTTCATTTGGCCAAAATCAGCCTGTTAGACACCAACCCTTCACCATGATTTCACAGTGACAGCCTTTATTTCAGGGAAGTGTGGTGACAGGGAGGCTTGTGGATCCATGATGTAATAGTGATGATACACTCATATTTTGCAGAATATTTTCTATTAAATATCCTTCAAAGCAGTGTAAACCGAAAATCTATTGCTTTCATTAACTGCTAAATTTTCCCTCACTTCATTGCAGAGCTATGTAACATCTGCAGAGTATGTAAAGAGTCAAGGAACTGAGGGTCTAGCATGTGATCCTGCAGTCACCTATGTCTAATGAACAGTGTACAGACATCCCTGACAGGTGCTTTACAAACAGTAAAAAGTGGTGTCCTTCTCTCTCTAGTTTTTCATTCCTTTAAGTGTTCTGGCACAATGAAGCACAGTTGCTGGTGAGTGTCACACTTCCAAATGCAACTCAACTTAGTGCAATCCATTCTTAAAGGCAACATCTTGCCTAAAACAAGGACAGATCTCCAAATTAAGAAACCCATGGGAGTAATCAAGAACACATACTTCCAGATATTTCCTTTCACCTACATTATGTTACACAGCACATTTTATCTTATTTAGACCTAAACATGATTTCTTCAATTACTCAACATAAGCCAATAAATTGAGGAAAGGATCCAGGCAGAGGTTTGGATATAATCCTGTGCTCCCTGGATCCCTCTCTACGAAAAGTAGGGTTTGCCCTCGTGCAAAGTCTCCTGTGTGGTGTAGGAAGTTACTGAGTTACAGTGAACAGCAGAGGTGGCCAACACTAGGGTTGTCTTTTTCAGTGTGCGAATTTCTTATTAAAGAGGAAGGTAAGATTTGTTGTTCAAAACTCTCTGAATATGGCAATTCTTCATGAGAAAACTATTTTCTTATGCTATCTTAGTGCAATTCTTTTGAAGAAAAAAAAGTAGCTTTGATTTTAAACAATTTTTTTTCCTCTGAGAGACAAAGAAATAAGAAAAGAAAGTAAACTGCATGGCAGAACAGTTTTCACTCTTTTTTGTCAATGTCAATTCAGAGGTTTTATGTGTTTTTTTAGCCTTCAGTAATAAGTAGCTAAGGTGTTGGTCATTTTGAACATATCTTCTAGCAGGAATAGGAAGGAAACTGAAATTGGAAAGATAGTAAAAAGAGAGAAGAGATTAAGGTGAAAAGCAAAAGAAGATATTAGACTTTTCCCCCTAATCTATAAGGGTTTGGTGGTGGGTTTTTTTGTTGGTTGGTTAGTTGGTTGGTGGTTTTTGGTTTGTTTGTTTGTTTTTTAATCTATCAGGCTTACACAATATATCCTTTTGATAAATTACATTGTTTGAATATTTCATGAAAGGGGATCTTAGATTAAACATTGTTGAAATATTCATTGGAAAGATTTCAACCGGCTCTAACAAATAGCCTTTAGCTTTATAATTTTCATTACAGTCTGTTTTGTTATCTAATCAGCAAAAGCAGTGAAACAGATTCCATTTATATGCCAGGAAGGCAAAGGGGGAATAACTCAGTGACTGGATACAAAACACAATTGCAGCCTGGAAACACATCTACAAAAGTAACTGGTCAAATTGATGGTAATTCTTTATATTATAAAAGGAAGAGGTTTAGCTCCTGTTACAAGTAACATTTATTTTCCCTATAAGAGTCACTTACCAATCTCTTGCCATACTCCTATGCTGTTCACTAGCACACCTATGGAAGAATGCTTCAGCAGGTTTAGGAATATATAGTGCCTGTGTTCCCTGCTTCCTGCCTTTGTTAGGCTTACAACTGAGTTGCTGTTGGACTCCTTCCAACCACAACATGCTGTAGTGCACTGGCAGCACTCTAAGAATTTGGTTTAAAAGCCAGAAAGACTGAAAGTGATGACAGGCACCTGTTCAGAAGCAGTCAGATCTGACACCCAAACTCGCTGGTACCACGACCTTTTCAGGGAGGAACTTTCAGGCTTTTGTTGAGCAGTTAATCACAGATAAACATAGTTTGGCAAAAATTCACTGAATGTGTATTTTAGTGCCTTGCTGGATAGCAAACACTTCAGTGAGTGGTTGGAATTTGTGATAAATACTCACATTTCAGGTAGATTCACATTCAGATAGAGATAGGAATATTCAGATAGAATATTATTCCATATTATCTGTGTGATTAATGATGCAGGGATAGAATATGCTGTAACTTCAATGGTCTCTCAAGGAACTGAGAGACTTGCAGGAAACAAGCAAGGGAAATGTGCATCAGCTCTAAGTTATGCATGACGTTTCCCTCTGAATTAAATAGTTGAAAGTGCACTTGAAAGGGTTTTCCTTGGGGAATTTTATGAATAAGAATTAAGGTCCCAAGCAGCTTATCTTAAAAGTAAAATACTCTGACCTGGACAGGAAGAAATAATATTTGCTTTTATTTCTTTGGATTTGACACTCTGGTGTTTATTGACTGACTTCACTGGGAATTTTATTCAGCTTTAAACGGCAGGAAAACAATTTTACAGTTATCACTAAGCATACATAGAATTTTCAAAGGATAGGTAATAGTTATTTCCTACCTCTGTACAAAATCCTTTTGAAGTCAGTCCTTCTCTCCATTTTAATCTTAAAGCATTTCCTCAGAGATCTTAAGCATTTTCTTGGAGGCACAAGCCTGCAATTCCTCAGACAGAATAAAAAGATTAATTCTGTAGCTAAAGTGCATCCAAACTTTAAACCATGTCCTTGGACACCATTAAAAGGAAAGTTCTGATGCAATAATTGGGTATGTATTAGGTTAGTAACCACTCTTTCTGCACCATTGCTTTCATTCTGGTAAAAACTGACACAATTAAACCAACTAATTTCCTCATTCTTACTCGGTCACTGTAAAAACTCAGTAAAATTAAAAAAAATTAGGAGAAGAATGGTCAATGTGCCATCATGTGTGAGGGTAGATTTTTTTTTTTTTTTTTGCCCTGAGTAACAGAAATCTCTATTCTAGAGACAAAAAGATGTACAGCTAAATACGCTCAATCAAACTGTACATCATCAGTCTCTCTTTATAATATATGTTTTAGTAATGCTCTAAAATACACAGCAACTGTAAAGTTCATTGAAGAGGAAACTAAACACTCTCCATAGAAGTTTACTGCAGCTTATTACCCAACACTCTATCCTTGCTGAATGCTTTTTGGAAAGAACAAGGCGTTGTAGCACTGTCTGTTATTAATTTCTGCAGTGGTGTGTATTAAATCCCAGAGAAATGTATTCAAAAACATCCAGTGCATTTTGGTTCACATAGACATGCCAGCAAGAGAAGAAGAAATGTGACCATTTGCTGTTGTAATGCAGAAAGGAACAATCAGTGCATGAATCTCAGTGGAAAAGCAAAAGTCATGGCAATGAAGTAGCAGAAGACAGAATGAAATTGGGCTCAAAGAGCTTGGACATGTTGCCAAGATATTGAGGTCATTGACTTGCCTGAGCTGATGTTCCAGTTTGGTCCCCAAATGGAGAGGATAAAGGCCTCAGTCAGATCTTACACCTAGCAATGACACCCCAGCTGTGGGCCCCAGTGCAGGGTCAAGTATCAGAGTCACAGAATGATTTGAGTTGGAAGAGACTTTAAAGATCATTTAGTTCCAACTCCCCTGCCATGGGCAGGGAACCTTCCACTGAATCAGGTAGCTCAAAGGCCTATGCAACCTGGTCTTGTAGTACTGGCAGTGAAAATTTAGCCACAAAGACACACAGACAACATTCATTGGGTTCACAATTGTGTTCACACTCACCAGCTGGTACTGGGACCCTCCCTCTCTTGGGATCTGACACCTCCTGCGGCAGCACCCACACCACAGCTTTGGCTGCAGCTGCTGTGACCAAACCCACTCCTGCTAATCCATTCTGTAGGTGGCTCTTAATCCTTGCAGTCCTCACACACATGGGATAGAGAGTGAGACTGTGCAGAGAGAGTTAGGGAAGGAGCAATTCAGAGGCAGGAGAGATTGTGGGGATCAGGATCAGGGCTCAGACAAGCACACTGGCAGCCCTATGGCAAGTCCCTTAGAACCCCTTTCTGTCCAGACTCCATGGCCTTCTTACCCCATAGTGATCCCATAAGCATTCTATAATAAATTTTGCACAGTCTGACAGGACTGTCTCAAATCTTCATGTTCTTCCTGTTTTCTGATTGTTACCCATTTCAGACTCCAGGTTGGCTTTCTCCATAGCTATGTGCAGAGCTTCTCAATGACCCATCAGTTAAGGACTGAAGATTGATGTTTTTTGCATTATCTCCATCATCCATCATCTGTCAGGTTTGTATCTTTGTCTTTATTTATTATTCCCTGCTTTGTATATTATCAAGTTTGCATTGAAAAAGTCCTTAAATGGACAACCTTAATGAAGCAGATACTCTCACCTTCCTCTTTCCCTTATGTTACCTAAGGAGATTTGGTAAAATTTGCTTATTTGACTATTCTTCCTCCAAGTTTTCTTGTTGCAAATGGTCTTATCACAAGTATATGTAACAGCAGTGGGGGGCAGGAATGGTGTAGTTGTAATACAAGTATTGGCAGGATTGTGTTTATCTAGTAGGCGAAGAGCATTCTTCTTTGCATGTTACCTTTGCAGTACTTTATGTAAGGCCACTTTGTTAGGGAAAACTAAATAAATTGCAGAAATTAGTCTACTGTCATTTATTCCATGATGTGATCTTCAGGAACCAGATAACCCAAAATTATTTAAATCAGACATAATTTCCTGAATTTCATTCAGGAAATTGAGGTAAGAATCAGAAAATTCTAATGCTGCATCACTCACAGTTAAAGTTTCTGGGATTACAGCTGCAAGCATCCCTCAAATGCATCTCAGGAAGGGTGCAATTTCATCTACTGGAAGTTAACACCAGCCTCACACTCCTATTCTGTGACAATGTTTCCACTGTCAATCTAGAAACAGACTAGTAAATTCTCTGTGCAACACATTATAAGTACAACTGTGTTAATGCACTTCTGGAAATTATGAAAGCAAAGGTGATGGCCCCTAAACCATTAAACTTCTAATGAGAATTTTAAGAGGAAGAAAAGGTAAGTGCAAGTGATGCAATTTCTGCTGTTAAAACAAGTCAATAAAAGGCTGAAGACACAGCAATTATCACAGTCATCTGATGTCTGCTCTGAACCTGATAAGAGGGTTTGCAGCAAATTATGCAGTGACATTTCTAGACACCCATGAAAAGAGGAAAGGATACTGAATTGCATCATAGTGAGTGTGATAAGTGGATGATGGAAAATTTTGTTGATGAATCTGTGTATTGTGATCTATGGAGTGGGAAACTGCAGACATCTGGGCAGTGAAACCAGAACAAACTTTCTGTACTTGTAAGAACTACCTTTTTGTAATTTATCTTAAGCCTCGTGTAACCATGCTTGCCATGTATTGTGTTGTCTGCAATCTACCTTAAGCCTTGTGTAACCATGCTTGCCATGTATAAGTCTTGTGTAATAATACATGAGCAGAGAAAGCAGTTATCTAAAGAAGACTATGAGCCTTCATCCCGACGACCACCTGGCAACACCCAGACGCAAGCGCAGAGTACCCCCACCAGTTGTGAAACCCGGAAAAAAGGACTGTATAAAACCTATGACAAGATACCATCAAATTGCGAGTCGTTGGTGGAGCAGGAGACTCCCCAGCCGCCCATCGCTAGTTTTGCTCATTAATAAAATCCTTAAACGGCATATTGGCTCTGGCAGTTTATTACAGTGAGCATTTGTCTGAAGACAGAGTAGAAGGATACGTGAAGGACTTAATGATTTCCAGTCCAACTGCTAAATGAATGCTAAAATGAAGATCAGAAATCTTCGTGGATTGTGTTGCTGTGGGTGTTTCACACAGTGGATCTGTATGAAACTCAGCTTCTAGAAAACATCACTATATTTTCTCTTGTTTTAATGGGAATAAATTTAACGTCAGAAGGGATGTTAACAAGCATTTCCTCAAGCAGGCTGGCTTTCACAACAATAACCTTGCAATTTATGTAAACAGACAGAATTTTGCACCACACTGAAACAAACAGTATTTGACTACTATTTGCCAGCAATTCTGAAATGTATACAGTTGTATTTCTGGAACGTGCAAAAAACCTCTGAAACGAAACTGTTTACAGGTACTCAGTGTTGGAATGGAAATATGTCTACATACTTAAATCATACTTATATTTGTATTATTCCTCTTATTATTTCAGACCTCCTGAAGTTTCCTGATGACAGTTGCAGAAATTCCGTTCCCCCAGCACTGAACTGTGCTGCAATTTTTCACAGAATTTAACATACTAACAATACAATATGCTACATATTCTCATTTTGGTTACACATGCATGCTTTGGGCTTTAAGTGCCTGTTAAACACAGACACCATAACCTTGTGGAAAAGCATCCTAGAATGATCTTTGCAAGCTTGAAACAAAGCGTTCAGTATACAATAGGCATCACTCAGAGTTTCCCAGAATAATGAGTACTGCACATGACACAAAGGATTTCTGTGGTTTGAATGCTGCCTTTTTACTACAAAGTGAGTTGGAAAAGACTTGGCCTATTTATAAATAAAACATAAATGTTTGGATGCTTATGTGATTAACATCATGAATTGCTCAAACTACATGACTGTAAAGATCAGTCCTAATTCTCCTTTTCCTGACATCACAGAAGAGCATTTTTAATGTGAGAATTCATAACAATTTTGAAGTGATAGAAGAAAACCAGGATCAATATCACAGACTGCCTTTTTATGAAGTCTTTCAAGATAGGATGTTACTTATTGGTGGTCTCCTGTCCTGATTTCTTCTACCTCTTAAATAATGTTGACACTCATGTGGCCTTGTTTTTTGGTTTGGTTTGGTTTTTTTTTAAGTATCCCAAATTTTGCTGTCATTAACAGATTCAGTCAAAGGAAAAGGTCTATAAAAAGGGAGGGCCTGGTTCTTCTCTCCCTTATTTCTCTTTCACTGACTCCAGAGATACTGATTTCACTGACTTACTCTAGAGGCTGTCCTGACTCAATCAAGGTGTACAATGCTTAACTTCCACTACACAGGATACCCTTCCTGTTCAATACAGCACTTCAGCACAAATTAAAATCTAAGCACATTATTTCATCCTACCAGAGGCCCAGGGACTGAATACTGTCCACAGAAGTTAACTGCATGCTTGAATGTTTTGCAGAGTAAGTGCAGAGCAACTGGTCCACAGTCTTAAGATAGTATGGGGAAAAGTCTCACACTGACATTTGGGTTTTAATGAGAAGGCAGTGCATGTTACTGCTGCTTCAGCTCTCCCCTCCCACAGTGGTATATTTCCAAGTTATTGAGATAATGATTGAGGGGTGGGCAAGGCCCAGGTCCCCAAGGACTGTTTTTATTTATCTCCTGCTGCTCTGTGGCTATTCAGCCAAGGATCATTTATCAGTATTTGCCTCCAGTCTGGAATCATCACACCTTGTCATGCTTTGCTCCCAACTCTATAATGCAAGAGGTCCTAGTATTTCCCAGGCTGTTTTCATAGGAGCTGCACATGTCCCAGTCAGTCCTTCCCCTTCCCCGGTGTCTCCAGTTAAACTTCTTTCAGCTCTGACATCCCCAAACATGTCTTATCTCTACCCACTCTGCATGGTTGGTCCCACTCCTTCAGCCCCCTCTAAGGCAGAGTAGTATATGCATGTTGCTTCCCTTGCCAGTCATGGCCCCTCCTTCCTCACTACCCTCTGTGCAGCCCTCCTTTTTATTTGTACTTCCTCTCTACCTGCAGACAGGAGTCTCGCCAGATCGTCCACAGCACATTTGCTACACATCAGGGTTCAGGCTACACCCCATCCTATCCTTCTCCATACTGAGGTCCCATGTGGTCTGTATCACAGGCCACAGTCTCTTCTAGGGTCCCTCCTGTGTTCAGAATCACATGCATTCAACCTTCCTGTGGAAGGAATGGGGTGGGTGTGAACAAGAAGCTATTGGGGTGTCAGAATTTAAGACCAAACTTAGGGAGGGATGAGCTGAGCACTGCTAAACACCAATACCTCATAAGGAGTCACAAAACCATTTGCTTGATCTACAAGGGTGCTCATTACTGTGAAACAGATGACACATAGGGAAAAATTGTAGATCCCTATTCCCTGTGTTAGCATTATTGATTTTCAGGAAAACCAAAGTGTCCATGGCCCTGCTGACTGTCATGCTCCTGTGAGGTTTGCAGGTCTGTGCTTTAGGCAGTGAGACAGTGGGAGGGAGCATGTCCAACCATCACACACGTCCATGGGACAGCAATATAGATGGGCAGAAGTTCCACCTTGCCAGCCTCACGTTGCTTTATGTTTGGTGCCTCTGTAATCCTGACTGAAATATCCAAGCACTATGTCCTATCTCCATGTCAAGTCTGCTCTGCCTGAGTTTTAGCCAGTTACCAGTCACTGTCTGTCTCCAGTGATGAGGAGCTACTTGTGACTTAACATCCTCTGGTTCTCCAAAGTCCTTCTCCTTACTGTAGCCCTGCTCTTTACTGAAAGCTGACCTGCATGTCATGGTTTTCAGTGTGATTCCTAAAAATATTATCTGGGATTGAGCCAAGTATATTGCAGACTTAGCTGGTTTTACCTTATCCAGCATGGGAAGAACTCATTATGCAGCAGCTTGAATGTTTTGTAATTAAATCAGCATGAAATGCCATGCACACAAAGGTTGAGAGAGGCCTAGGTATAGCTCATATATCTGAGCCTGGGCAGGTTCAGCATTTGGCAGCATTTTAGCTGTGGTGTATCAGGTTCTTTAATTGTATATGGGTAAGATGATGTAATCGAGAATAAGGAAATTGCACACAAAGCAAACAATTATTATTTTACTGTATGCTTGACTGACCTCTATAAATACAGTAACAAACTTTAAAGCCCTGTTTCTCAACCCTGTGTTCAGTGGAATTTCTTTTAGTTATGTCCAGTTAATTGAACAGGTAAATATAATGTTTAACTCAAGCTCAGCCAGACTACCAATAAATGCCTCTGTGAAAAATTACTTTGCAACAAAGAGTCACAGTGATTCATATGGAAACCACTTCTTTCTGCAACCAGCAAACATTTCGGCTAGCAAGGACCTTAGGTCCATGTAGCACACACTGCAGTCTTCATCCTTGCTGGAGTCCCCATGTGTTCACCTAAGAGACAAATCATAGGTCTCTTCTGGGGTAAAAGGGAGGACACAACTGCACCATGCTCAGGTACTGGCTTGGAATGCAGCTCGTTCACATCTCCAGGATTACTGGCATTCTCATTGCCTCAGCATAGGACTATAAGGAAACAAGGAATGGAGGAAATGGGAAGATTTAGAAAAAGTATCAGAAAATGTAGAGTTTAGGAGAGAGAGAAGCAGCAAATAAAAATGGACCATGCAGACACAGAGTTCAAACTGAAAGAGATCTACTCACATGTCTTTTTCAGGTTGAAGCCACAGCTGGTCTCGGGAAAGAACCACTCTTGGGAGAAACAAACTATTTAAAACTGCCCTCGTGCTCCTGTCCTTTCACAGTGAGTCACACTGTTCTGCCTGCTGTCAGCTTCAAGATTTAACCCTGTGCTAGGACTTTGGGTGAAAATATCTAGAGGCTCATATGTACCTCCTGACAGCATGGTCATCTTGGGTCTTAGAGAAATTTGGTATTGGGAGGGATTGGAGTATTCCAAACAATTAACAATAAAATGAACTCAGAAAGGGAAAAATAAAACCGAAATCACAAGTCTAGTAGGAATTGCAAAGTCCAACATGAGAACTGTACTTGCCTGTTGGGTCAACAGGGGCAGGGGATGCAAGTGGCTTATTTCCTAGTCACAGTGAGACTTTTTACTGAAACTGTGAATAGTGTATTTGGATTTGTACCCTAGAAAGTAGCCAAAGTAGTACCTCCCAGACAAATATTAAGGCAAGATCTTACCACTGTAGAACTCGTTTCATGGCATGTATCTAGGTAGAAGATAATTTGAAGCCAGATTTCATATCACCTCTTACAGCAGAACGTAATTTCCAGTTAAGTTCTAAATGAAGCAACCTCAGTCACATGGCTACTTCAAGCCCAGAGCATTTGTAGTGAAATAATCTCCCATAGAAATGGTGGTGCATAAAGAGCTGAAGAACAAGTTTGCCAAAGAGCAAGTAAAGAAATGTCCTGATTCTTACAGTACAGCTGTCTTTGCATGCAGTCAGTCCCTGTCAGTGGTTATACAGTTGCCACTATTAAATCATTTTCTAAATTCTATCAGTTTTTGTTATTGTACAAACCTGACCTCATCCTGGTCCCCTGCCAGGGCCAAAGAACTGTTCTATTTACCCACTGTTAATGCATTATCTAAAAGGTTTCCAGTATCTTTTTAGGATGAAGGGGGAAAAAGAAACTGTGCAAGTACAGCAACTTATGAACAAAACATAGTTCATTTGGCAGTTTACCTCATCTAAGTCAGTGAGTAAAGGCATTTTATTTCTTTTGCTAGGAGTTTCTAATTCTGGATCGATTTTTTGGTGCTGTCAGGTCTAAAAGACTTGGTAGGAAGAAGAGGGACACTAGTAATTTTTGTCCAAATAAAAATCCTGAATCCTATCCAACTGTATATTATGTACTTATTTTTCCCATTTTCTTACATTTTTAAAAGGCCAGAAGATGCTAGAAGGGGCTATGATCTCATGTAGTTTGACCCATTGCATATCATAGAATTTTTGTGTGTTAAAGACATGGGCTTTTTTAGTGAGTAGCATCTTCTGAGTAGTTTGTGCTCGAACTGAGAATTTCAAATCACCATTTTTCTTGGTGGCGTCTTATACAGCATGTTGATCACTCTCATCTCTCCTCTGAACTCTTTGTAGAGAGGCAATACCCTTCATCTGACCAATAGGGTAATGGTAGCCTACTGTTAAGAGGGATAAGATAACCCAACAGCTCACTGGCCCAAAAAGCACTCTCCTATTGTCTTGTGCCAACTTCTCCCCAAGGAACTAAATTCAACAACTGAAAAACAAACAAACAAACAAACAAAACCACATACACACAAACAAATGAACAAACAAACAAAAAACCCCAACAAAACCAAACCCACAAAAAAACAACCAAACAAAAAAACCCTAAAAATAAAAACAAAACAAAACAAAAAACAAAAACAAAAAACAAAATCCCCCAAAACCTCAAAACAACACTGAAATCCCTTGAGTTAGTTTAATCAACTTATGGAAAGATCCAAGGAGTGCCAGAGCTCTGGGCTAGGAGCAGAGAAGGTGCAGCAAGCTTTTCCCTTCCCATCAACCTGTGAGATTAGCTCTGCTACTCGCAGGGCCGTAATTTCCAACAGCCAGGGGACAAGAGGAAAGGCTTTTGAGGTGTATGTAAATACAGAGTAAATGCAGGCTCTATGGGAACTGCTTTTACTTCTGTTTAATTAGATTAACTGAGTAGATAAATGTATAGTTGCATGCTGAGTAGTACAGGGAGGGAACCCTGTATAGCAGGGCGGCAACAGCAGGGAGGTCATAATGAGTCTAATGTGTCTATTAACCCCTTACTTTTCCAAAAGGATTTTAGTTCTCAGGATGCTTGTATAAACATTCTTCTTTGCAATTATGACCTAGAATTCAGTATGATGTGACCATTTGTTCAAAAAATATTCTCTGAATAGTGAGTTGTTTCTGTGTTTGTTTGGTTAGTTGGTTTTGGTTTTGTTTTGGGTTTTTTCCCTTTGTTTTAGTTTGCTGTCATGCTGTTCCAGCCATATCATTTTCTCTTGGCTTTGGTATACTGGAAATACACTATACTTCAGGATAAACACAATAAATGAAATGTCATAGCTGGCTTTTTCTGTTCACTACTTGTTGTGTCGGTACTGTGCGGTATCTTTCATTAAAAGGGTGAGACTAAAAAGAAGGGCATCTGGCTGCCTTTGCCCTGTTTTGATTCCACTTCATGAAATCAGATAAAACCATAAGGAAGAATCAAGGAATGCTCTGAGAGCTGGGATAGCTCAGCTGCAGGAGGCCAGGATGCACTGCAGCAGTGACAGAGGCCTTTTGTGTCACAGCAAGACAGAATCAAGTCCCAGAGATGCCTACAGAACAAAGAGGCCTCCTCAAGACCCAGGAGAGATTCTGTGCAGATTATCAGAAAGCCAACAACTGTGAAAGTTGTTATAGCAAGAGCAGAAAGAAGAAAGGATGGACATAGCATTGTCACCATGGATGGGAAGTGGTGGAGTGGTGGAGGGGATACTTGTTTGTGTCTACTCATCCTGGTTTTAAAAGCCTTTTATTTAAATATGCAGTTTTAAGTGCTTTCAGAGAAAAGTTTTCTCTACACTGGCTATGTTACTGTAATTATATGTGCACAATGAGTTTGCAATAACTTAATACATCACTCTGAATATTCCAGTGGTTTTATAATAACTTGTGGCACTTAAAGTCTGAGAGAAACTTCTTTTTGAGGCTGATATGCTTCCAAGAGTGAGAAAGAAGATCATGAAGAGAGATGAGCAGTGTTCCAGTGAGCCTATCCCTGTCCCAAACTGGGTCCAGTGTCATTTGATTAATTCTCAGTTCATCCAGACCTTTAGTTTCTGGATCACAAACTCCCATTCACAGATAACCTGGATCACAGATTCCCATTCTACAGTCCCTTTCACCCCAGAAGGCTGCACCACTCAGCAGCCTTCTCCCTCAAGCCTTCTTACAACCTTGGTCCTAATTAACTCTGCTCTAATTTCCAGCCTGGCTGTGGCTATTGGGTTTCACCACTGTTGCCTACCAAGGCACCACCGGGTTGGTACCACCGTACTGGATGGTTTGTCAAAGTCTGTGCAGAGGAGGCTCTGGGAACAAAAGGTGGAGAACAGGCAGGTAAAATCACAATGCTATTTTTAGTCACGTCATATGTGAAAAGATTTATAGCAGACTCTTTTAATTTAAAGCTCTAAGATTTCCTGAAACAGTGCTTTTTAAATTTCCTTCTTCAGCTACACCCTTCACAAAAGGAAAAACATTTCTGCATCAATTTTAGTATAGAGCACTGTGCCAACAACATATCTTTTACCTTGGCAAAGTTTTCCTTAAGTGCAAAGTCCAGCAAAATGTTTTGTTAAATAGAGAGGAAAGTGTTTTGCAGATGTTATAAAACCCCTTCACTTTGCCACTTTTAGCCCAGCTACAATAACTTCATAAGAAGAATTAATTTTCCATAATGCATTAGAGATACTGTGATCAATAGAGTGGAAAATAAGCTGATTTAGAATTCTGACACGGGAATTAAAAAAGGAATAAGAATGAACATAATCTGCCTGATAAGAAGCATAAGATTTAGTATATGCAATAAAATCTCTGAAGTAAAAAAATTACATGGTCTGCACCACAAATGGTATGTGAATCTAACAAAAATCATAATGTGTATCTGGTAAATAATTTATTTTATAACAGAGAGATTTTTCTGTTGTTTTTGTGGTTATTTTTATTGCTATTATAGTCTTATTGTTTATATTATATTCTTATCAGTGTAGAGCTTTGGACATTCATTTCTTTCTGACCAGATCTTCCTGTTGCTTGAGCTTACATTTGTTACTGGCATCTTGTTATAAGTCCTTGACATTTTTGCTTGTTTTGAATCTTTTTGGGAGTGTAGGAATATGATGAATCATTAACTTCTTTCTTCTGATAGTATCCTACTCACTCCACACAGTTCAAGTGGATTGTTAAATTTTCCATTCCTCCTCCCTAACAGGAAGGAAAAAGAAAAGGATAAAGTATTTTCAAAATATTCTCAAGATATTTGATCAGTGAATTGAAAATTAGAGGAAAATCTTCATCTCTTTTCTGTGGAAATTGTCTTAGAAAAGTAAAGGGCAAAGATTCAGCAGAATTCATGTCTTTTCCTGAAAGCAAAGGTCTAAAAATGCTAACACAAGAAAATTTTCAAGGCTTCTATGTTACCCAGGCTTTCCAGTGATCTTGTTTGATTTTTCTTGTTTTTCATAAATCTGTGAAACACATTTATGATTCAGTATAAAATTCTTCTGAAACTTCTTTTCTTCCTCTGGAGGTTGCTGGCTATACAAAAATGCCAGTGCTCTTCATCATCCA
Organism: Formicarius rufipectus; assembly: GCA_013399695.1. NCBI lineage: Eukaryota > Metazoa > Chordata > Aves > Passeriformes > Formicariidae > Formicarius > Formicarius rufipectus. The sequence goes on along the minus strand of VXAU01001443.1, from coordinate 6,903 downwards.
TGAATGAAGTGCATTAGCCACAGCTGTTTGAGGCACTCCTGTCCTTCTCCAGTGTCAATGGTGTTACTCCCAATCACATAATCAGTCTTACCCTTAATTTAAACCCACAATTCACCTCTTCATAACTCCTTGTCCAAACGTGCCAAACCAGTGCTCAGCCAGACACCACACAGGAATAACTGCTCTATTTCCCAGAGTTACAGTGCTTCCCAAGCTATTTCTCACTGATAGAACCACTAACCTGCCCTTCAGAAATATTCAAACCACATCCTTTCCCAAAGTATTCACTCTAGTAGAAATATGCTGGCATACACTGGTTGGGTGTAGCTCCCAGCAAAACAAAAGGCTTCAAGGAGTCTCTTTCTAAGCTCCCTCTAGTGTGTCAGCAGGACAGCAGATTATAGAGATGAGGTCAGTAAGAGTTTTTATATTTTTAGTCCTAAAAGCCTCTGCACAGCTGAACTTTCCTCTGTCTTAAAACACTTTTGCTCTCCTTGGGGCTTTTAACACACTAAGTCTTTCAGTTTTACCTCAGCTCTTGCCTGGACTTCTAACAGTGCTGCTTCAGTGAACTCTTTGGCTCAGCCAAAGCCAATGACCTAAGTCCTCTTGCCTGCAGAAAAGGCAGGATTTCATCTCATTCTTCCAAACTCTTTTCATTTTCACTGTACCCCTTCATCTTTATTTTTCATTTCCTATAGCTGTTTCCTAAACCTTCTTCTTGATTATTGGCTCATAGAAATTTGGTTCAAATTCTCTATTTGCTTGGCACTTGTTGCTCTTCAGAGGCTCCACTTAAAAAATTTGGAAATGTGCTCATTTGATGCCTGTGTCCTGATTCAAATAAAATCCTGGCTGGGTACATTTAAGTGCAAAGTCTCACTGTGAAAGTGTGTGCTTGCTCAGCTCCATGACTGTTCAGTTTTAACACCATGTGGTGCCCATGCTGTTATCCTGTCCTGAGTGTTTTCTGGGGTTTTAGGTAATTTGATGATTGGACATGAAGAAATGGGTACAAACTGGAAGAGCAGAAATGTAAGCTAGATATGGGAAGAAATTCTTTACTGTGGGGTTCGTGAGACATTGGAACAGGTTACTTAGAGAGGTTGTGTGTACCCCAACCCAGGCAATGGAGAGGCCCCAGGCAAGAGTGGATAAGGCCTGGAGCAAGCTGGTCTAGTGGGAGGTGTCTCTGCCCATGGCAGGGGGGATTGGGACTTGATGATCTTTAAGGTCCCTTCCAACTCTTAACACTCTGTAATTCTATGATTTCTAAAACACTGTTGCTTATGAATGCAAAGAATTCGGGGCATTTTCCTTCTGAATGCAAGCAGATCTCCTGATAGCCAGTCCCACTCACATTTTTGGTCCTTGATACCCAAATGATGCGACAGGCAGAGTCTCACAGGATGACTTCTGTCTTTGTTGGAAGGATGTCCATGCCTCCTCCTCTTCCTGGCTCTTTGACTGGAGATGATTAAAATGCCTTGTTTTTGAGTGGATTGTTTGATGTGTGAATCTTTTTCGACTGCCAATCCACAGGATTATAATGATGCGTCCTTCATGATTGCTCCTTAGATTCAACAGATCTAAAGCAGAAACTTGCAGCTGTGTTCAGCAATGCAAACAAGGAAAAAGGAAAGAGAAACATGACAAGCCTGAATGGTGCCCTGCTGTCTCCTGTGAAAGACAGGAGGTACAATACAGAAAGAAAGATTGATTGATTCCATCAATCTACTGGATGGTGGGTTGGTAAATAGTTGCTTCTATAGATGTAGAAAAGATGTTTATTAATGATGATCTCTACTTAGAATGTACTTGTGTTCTTGAGAATCGCCAAGTTGTGAAGCACTGCTCCTCCCATTTTTACTACATGAAAGATGAATTTACACAACAGTGAGGTCAAAAACTTTCTTTGAAATGCCACTAAGAAGTCTCTCTGTGTATTATGACTCTTTGAGGATTCAAAATCACCGCTCCTTTGGATGAAGAGCTTGCTAACACCAGCACTCTTTGAAACCTGAACCTTCAAACTTTTAACTCCTACAGCAATTGGCTTAAAAGCAATGACAGTTCTGTAAACATGTGTTTTCTAGTTACAGAAGTATCACCTCCCATCCTGCAGGGGTCAGGAAAAGATTTTCTCTCTTCCCTTTTCCACCAGCATTCATGTTCACCAGAATGCTGCCTGTTTAATTCAGTTCATACTTGCTGCTTTTGCAGAGTCTTGATACTGTTAACATTGCTTCCAGCCTTCCTAAATGGTAGAAAGCACTGTTTTTCTTTAGAGAGTGGGATGTGATAATCAGAACGGAACTACCATCTGAAAACATATTTAGAACGTGGAATTTGTAAATGCTGTATCTTGTGCATGGAGTTACAACAGCATTATTTTGATTCCAGGCTCACATTATTAATGTTTTGAGAAATCAAGACCTGGGGGAAGGATTTTTTTAGAAGCTATATGCCATGCCTCTGTTACATTCTTAAGACTCATTGTTCTAAAAATATCTAATGGTTTGTGTTAAGATAATTTTACCCTAAATATCTGGATAAATGGACATGCATATAAAAAGGAATAATGATGAATCCAATTTTAATTTTCCTTTGAGAACACACATCAGCTATGAAACAGTAATTAGTAATCAGTGATTAGTTAAAATTTAATCTCCCTGAGTAGGTGGTAAGATACTAGGTATGAGTCATGATAATCATGTCTAGACTAAATTTAGAAGGACAAGCTTCTTTACTCCTTTGCTGTCAGGTGTGTTTGACAGCCCTTATCAGCTTTCATAACATCATTTTGGCTGGTTTTGAGTTTATCCCCTCCTCCCAAGTTGAAACTGGCAAAGACAGGATGTGAACAAACACTCCAGCAGTGCTATGGATTGTAATGCCAATGGTACTTAGACCATAGAGTTCCCCACTGAAGTGCTAACACAATTTTTTGATGTCTCTCAAGCACCATTTTACTTGACTTATATGTTGGGAGTGGTCCTTGCAGTCAGACCTCTGCCTACTCGTATCCAAGTCCTGCGTTAGAGGGAGCTGCTGGAGGAGCCCTGAGCAGAGCCAGTGTGTGCGCCAGCAGTTAATCAGCACAGTCGATCACGCCGCCAGCGCTCAGACTGACGCCCGGCCCTCTTGCACTTGGCAGACAGGCATAGGCTTTGACTCATCTGCTAACAATGCCCAAGAGCTTGTGTGGTTTATTTCTGCAGCTCAGTTACTTAAAATCAGTTTAATAACATAAAATCAGTACCGTTTCGTTCAGACTGACCTCTTCGTGAGAACTGGAACTGTATTTGAAAATTGTGTTTGCTGTAAATCAGAGTATGGTAAGAGGTCACATCTGGGGTGCTGTGTCCATCATAGGGCTACTGAGTGCAAGAAAGGCATGCACCTACCTCCATGAGGGAGTCCAGCAAAGGACCATTAAGGTGATTAAAGACTTAGGGCATCTGATGTACAAGGTCAGGCTGACAGAGCTGGGCTGTTCAGCCTGGAGAAGAGAAGGCTCAAACGGGATTTTATGAATATGTATAAAAATCTGATGGGAGAACTAAAGAAGATGGAACCAGGCTCCTTTCAGTGGTGCCCAGTAAAAGACAAGAGGCACCAGGCAGGAACTGAAATACATGAAATTCCATTTAAACATAGAAAACAGCTATTTTAACCTAAAGGTGGTAAACCACTATAACGAATTGCCCAGAGAGGTTGTGGAGTCTCCGTCTTCGAAGATATCCAAAGCCTGACTGGACAAGGCTCTTGGCAGCCTGCTCTGTGTGACCCTGCCTAGAGCAAGGGTTGGGTAGGATGATTATCAGAGATACCTTCTAGTCTCAGCTGCTCTGTGATGCTATGAGTAGAGAAGGGCATAGAAAAAGTTATTATTGCTTACAGGAAATAGTCTCAAAAAAGGAAGTTTACAATATTTTTAACCTGTTTGATACCTAGGGAGGTACTGCTGTCTTACACATAAGCCTGTTAGATGCCCAAGTGGAGAAACACCCAATTTAGTTATGCTTCTGAATATTATATACATACAAAATACAAATCCTGTATGTATTTTATTTTTTTAAATCGGTGCTAGCTATAGGTTCTGAAGATTTTTTTCTTCCCTCTCTCTTCTTCCCACTGTGACCATCGTTTTCAAGTTTAGAGGAAGTCATTATCGTAAATGTGAGGTCCTTTAAGGGGACGTGAAGAGAAGCCACATCTCCCCTGATGTGCTATGGAGTGCAGACAGCCCTGCAGGGGCTCTGCTCTGTGGCCAGCGGCAAAAAGGCACGTTGACAAGTGAGAGGGACAACCTTTGCAAGGAGCAGCCCTTGTAGCTGGAAGCAGCAGCTGGCTCTTTTCTGAATTTTATCCGGTAAAATATGCAGAAGGTTTTGAAGGTGTTAATGTGTGAGCACCTATTTTAATAAGTCAATAGCTTGGGGACTGAAGCTGACTTTAGGCTTCCCCTCAGGTCATAACTGAAGGTCATAAACTGAAGAATTCCTGTGGCTATAATGTACAAAAAAGAACAGAAGCTGCCAGATCGAAATAGATGGTCACAAGGTAAATAATGAATCATATTTGGGAAAAAATAAAAGGTAAAGAAACTAGGAAGACCAGTCCCAACATTAAAAACAATGTAGTCTTGTGTAGGAAAAGGACAGGGATAGAAAATCCCTTAAAAAACAGTCATGTGCTTTTTCTGTGTTTTCCCTAAGGGTGGTGGAGTATTTTCATAAATCTATGACTAATTTTTTAGTTCTAGATCTCAAGCCAACTCTGCAATTAGTTAAACCTTTTAGTATTTTTAGTAAGATTACTCTATGGATGCTTTCAGCCAAGTTAGTCACACATAAACACTTTTTCTTTTACTGAATATTTATTATTCATGACCACTTAATAAATATGGTTGAGGAGACAAACATGGAATTATTAGTTCTTTCAATAAAGAAAATGATCACATAATTGATGTGATAGGTCAAACCTTACCCAGAACTAGGACAGAAAATAAAAACTGCCTTTAGAAAAAAAATGTCTATTTTCAGGTGTCTAAAAAAAGCCAAGCCTATCTTTAGACCTGGCTTCCTGTGCAAAAACATGGAAGATGAGAGGGGTTTTTTTTAATGTAATTAACCAGTATAGAGAGAAACAAGGCTGTTACTAAAGGGAAGTAACACAGTATGCTGGTGTTGCCTGGCTGAGTGTGAATCTACCAGTCCTTTTCATAAATATGAGCTTGTAATATGACTTTGATAATAGTTTTATTAGATTTTAGATCATTTTTTTAATCTTTTCATAAAGTTATTTTGATATGTGAAAGAATTCTTATAGTTAGTTATATATGGTACTTCTGACCTTTTTTCTCTTCTTTATGATAACTTTTCAAGTATTCTTCCTAGGTCTTTTAAACCCCTGAAACTCTATCAATCACTTTTCCTCATATTTATGTTGAACTGAGTTACATCATATCCTGAAAAGTTTTATCAAGTATTGCAATAAATGAAAGTCTTGTCAGATGTACACAAATATTTTCCACAACACTAGGAATTATTATGGTGTGTAATAAGTAACTTTGTGGGTAAATAGCACAATTCTCTCTTAAGGAATTAAAAATATACTACAGGACAAAGCAGTAAAATTTTACAGTAGACTATATCTTGGCAAAGATACCTCATGGATTTAGTTGCTTTGTTGCAATATTTATTCACTTTAGGCTTCTTGGATCCTGGTTCATCGTTCATTTTTGGCATTTTATACCATTTCTAGCAGACATATGTCTTATTAAAAGGAATAATTACAAGGAAGGTTTCCAGATAAGAGTCTTTATAGGTACCTATTTCTGTGCTTCTAGTATGAAAAAATAGGTTTGAGGGCTGTAAAATTTGAACTTCAGACCTATTTTACCTGTGTTACAGTAAAAATATGATCCCTGTTTTGGGCTGCATCCACATCTTACATATTTATTTTCTGTCATTATGACATCTTATATGCCCTTGATAAAATTCTTAGTGTGGAACTTACAGTACAACACGGGAAAAAAAATGTGGTGTTATGTATAGGATTGTGGTATGTGGGCTGGCTGTGCTGTTACAGTCTTTCTTACATAGACTCTGTAGACTAGTAGATCTTGAGACAATTATCTCAGCTGTATTTTGATCTCCACCCATCTCTCCTTAAAACACAAACCATATAGCAGTGTGATTGCAGCACTGAAGGCCTCTCTGCCACATGATTAAATTGAAAGCACAGCCTTCTCAGCTTGGCTGTCAAGGGAAAGCACCATGTACAACAAACTAAAGATCCTGGTACTTTGGAGAAGTGAACAAAACACAATAGATGCTTCACAGCAGGAAAAGGTTTTGCTTGGTTGTTTGTGTTTTGTTTATTGACAGTGTTTCCAAAACCACACTGCTGTTTTGTTCATGAGCATGTTCTGAGCCTATTAATTAATCCCTCTTTGCTCATACTGCAGCAGTACTGAGATGCTCCGTCCTTGTGCATGGCTCTGTACAAACCCAAAATGAAGAGCTGAATATCTTTTATCCTCCTCTCAAATTATAGAAAGTGAATAGCCCAACAGCTGGGAGGGGTACAAGGCATAGTAGGCAATACATGTGATTATGGCCTGTTCAAGTTTGAGCCCATACTTGTGGGTAACCAAGGCAGTGGAGATGTGGTCACACATTTAGATGTCAATCCAAAGGAAAAACACCAGTTCAGCCTCAGGTGCTGCTATGAGGAGCTGAAGCACATGTCACTGCAACTTTGCTGTGGCTAGATTATAGCAGTTTTTAGTACAGTTTTAGCATATGTTGTGGTTGCATCTTTTTTGTCCTGTAGACATGTAAAATCAGCTCTCAGAATAAATTGGATGAATTATGCAGGTGTCTAAGTTTAGAG